>JAQGAO010003385.1:0-17127 GCA_034697705.1 Ommatoiulus sabulosus | reverse complement strand
CCGAATGGATCGAGTGCTGAAACGTACTCTGAGAGTACACTAGTGCAGATTTTTTGGCCCAACCGAATTCGCCATTAGTCAGCCTCACCACGTTACTTACGGGATGGCCGCCCATTGGCGCCACCGTCTATTGGTTACACTGTCCATTAATTTCCTCGTCTTTTGTACCTACATGTACTAAATTTTTTAACTAAAAAAAACTTTCTTTTCCAATTTTCTGAAACTTATTTCGGATAACAGGACATCACTTGTATGAAGTGAAGTGTCGTATGTGAGGGAAGTACGAGGTCCTTATCAGTCCAGTGTGTGTATGTTACGGGAGTTTCCTGTTACGTAAACGTAAATAATCAAATCAGCTGATTTTCAACGTTGTCCCAAGTTGAAAAATTCGGAAGAAACGTCAAAAATTCAAACAAAGCGTCGATTGCGAATGCGAATCACGTTGAAACTCGGGCTCGAGCGACTCAATATATGCTGATGAAATTATGGAAACACACGATAAAAGGGGATTATGGAAAGGCATAATAAAAGTGAAACGGAATTATGGAACGACAAGCAAACCCACGCCATCTTCGTGCCATCCATTCTCACGCATTTCACGTGGTTCTGGGAGGTGGAACAAACGCGTGGGCGAAACAGTTTCTGGTTCACGAAATTAAGATGCTTCTGAACTTTGCTCGAGTTCTTAGGGTGAGAACACACTGAATGCTTATTGTAGGCGCTTACCACTCGGCAATCACTAGCCCCACCAAGCGGGATAAGAATACGGCATGCGTTTTAAATGGGGGCGCACACAAAGAAAGCTTAGCCGAGCCAGGCTGAGCTTACAAGAAGCGCTGATATCTGGAAATCTGAAAGCAGACTCGTAAGACACAGAGTGGCACACAGATCACTATTGGTCAAAAGTGTAGCCATCGATTGTATGCCGCCTATGTACCGTAAAAACGTGTCCTGATAATGCTAATGCGCATGTGGAAGGTTCTACGCGGAATGTTTCACTTAGCATAACGCATGCAGTGGCGCCACAAGCACACTGACCATCACGCTGTTGATCAGCGTTCATTGTGCGCCCCAAAGCTGGAAACAATAAGATGAAAACAAGCAGGAAAGAAGCTGAATGAAGCACGCCGAAAATAAGCATTCAGTGTGTTCTCACCCTTACACACCTTCTCACTTGACGTCAGGGGCAACTCGACCAATAGAATTTAATGCTAGATTAACATTAAACTATAACTTGAGACATAATAACCAGAAGTACCTAGATTAAATTTCCACCTATTTTAGCGTACCAAATTCATACAACACTTTCAACAGATTTAGTTCATGAAAACGAAAAAAAATAAAAAGTTCCAAGCCAGAATAGGAAAAAACGTCACAATTGCGAGCTTTCCTTCATGTACATTACGCCATAGGTACATTATTGTGTTTCACTCGTGCTTTCCCGTTGTTTACATTACAAATAAAGTCAATAAAACTGCTGGAAAGCTATCTTGTCCCTTCCTTAAATGCCATAAGCCACACTTAAGAATGTCGCGTTTCATGACGATGCTTAAAGCACGCATCAATAAAATGGATTACCTTCGCGTATCGAAGAAAATAGATAAGAAACGTAAACATTTCTCAAATAAATCTTGTAATCTTCATTGTAATCACACAAGCACGAAATATATCTAAACGTTATGCAATGGGGAGCGAGATTAAGCCATAAACACCTATTTTATTAGTGACACTTTTGCGTCGTGTCATTTCAGATGCTAAATTTAAGTTCTTATTAGGAACACAATTGTACCCAAACCTAGTCCACTATAAAAGTCAAATGGAAATGTGAAAATAGAAAGAGGAATGGACCATTCTGATTTAATTTTTTTTTTTAAAAAAAACAACCTGATGAATGAAAACGACAACGACTCAAAGGATTATAGTTGGACCAGAGTTTCATTTCGATTAATTTTAGTCTTGATAAACTACATTTCTGGTCCGTGACAAGTTGATTTTTTTTATAAAGTTTCATTTTTTTGACGCACGTTAAGCGTCCATCTTCTGTAATGCTTCGGATTTACGATAAAGGATTGATGACATGGCCTGTCAGATATTGCATGCGTTCGAAGGGCTCTTGTCTTTTACTCAACCTCTTGTTTCAGAATTTGTCTACAATAACACGCCTTACTGTCACTGTCTTGAGTTGGCAATTTACGTATACAAAGACGAAAATATTCTATTCCTGTGAGGATTGGCGTGGTCCTGCAGCGCGAATGACCTCTCGTGTCCACTATGGAATGATACGATTATCAATTCCAAAATATTGTAAATATCTTGAAACTGACATTGATTTGGCACAACAAGTCATTCGAAACTGGAAAGGTCAATCAACCTTTTTTGGCATTCGTAGAGACGTTCCATGGCCAAGCTTACCATGGTGTAAACAGCACGAGTTTGCTCATTTGAAATTCAGATCATTTCTCGTTTCATCTTCGACCGGTTTTCATTTAAATTAATGTAGCGGCAATTTTCCAATCGTTCATCGTCTGTAAGGTAATGATTCTGACGTCATGGTCCCACGTGAAATCGTAATTGAGGCAGAATTAATTAGGGCTAGAAGATTTCAAACGACGGTGTCTTTCAGCAGGAATTCCCATATGGATAAACAAAAAAAAGCATTGGTCTATCAACTCAAGTGATAATTTACACTTAAATGCAGTCGAGCTTGAGCATCAGCAAACACATTTAATTCATCCTCAGCCATCGCTTTTTATAGATGGAAAATGCAATTGAGGTTTTCAAATTTATTCCGCAAACTAACATACCTTAAAACGCGAATTTGTCTTTGGAATTGCTCGTACAATTATAAAATAAACGAAAAGGGTCATTGTAGAAGATCCCAAATAAAGTTTCGCTTTGGTGTTCCATGATTCATGTTCTCAAACATGTCTGGAACAATGCTTCTTGAACTTTCTTTTTAGTTTTCACAAGCCCAAGTTTCAAGCGAATATCCATTATTACCAAAACCAACAGGGTATCAATTTTCAATGTACAATTAATTTCATCATTCTTAGAATGTTTAGAACCATCTGAAATGTGTGTATTCGAATCCTTAATTTCCATCTCGTATAATAATTTAAAATATTTACGATGCTCGGCCGGTTACAATATTTTTTGAAAATGTCGTTATTTTAGGTCATTAGATCAATTAAACATCGCAAAGTGCCAATTAATTGCTCGAATTTAATAGGGATTGAAATAGAATGACAGTTCTACGGGTTAAACCATGACTTTGTGTTTTGCATGAAGAATTTAGAAAAGATTTGGAAAGAAGTTGCAAAGTTCAACACAAATCAGTTGGGAAGAAGTAATGTATGAATGATCCAAGAGATCTGGGATATTGATCGTGCACATTACTATGTAGTGCAGTGGATGACAGTAATCACGAATGCACCTTACCGTAGGCACATCGGTCAACAAGCTGTGAGGCAAACCACTACCGGTTCTTAGACCCCACAATCAAACTTAAAATACCTTTCAAATCAAAGACAATGTAAATAAGCAGTATATATACGTGGTTTGCTATTTGGAATCCCTGGGGGACGGCATAAATAATTTTCGGAGTGAATCGGAAATGTTCCAACCAAAATCAGTCCACAAATTCATCAACATTTTCAAAAAAAAAATCAAAAACTTGTATCAAAATTGGAATTTTGAAAAAATCAATAAAAACTCCTGTGCAAAAATCATTTGATTTTATATTTAAGAACAAAACTGATTTCGATTCAATTTCGATTACGTAATAACCATAGGACAACTTTACCCAAATGATTCCCAAAAGCTTTCATAATAACAAAATGTCTTGATCCCTAAATCGCATGCAAGAGGCGCGCTTGAAATTCATCTTAATTATTAACGATTTATTCACGATTGCCATAAAAACATTGAAAAGCTTTTTTCAGTATTTCAAACAGCATTTTCATTCATGGTTCCATGACGAGGGTACTACAAAAATCTATAACTCTTCGTGGCATTTTATAAATGCTATCAATGTTTGAGACTTGGCCAACTATATCAATTGCGTCAACAGAAAATGGGAAAGGCTTTGATCTCTACGATATAATTTCTTCCAAACATGCCATTTTGATTACTAGTTGGTTGGTTGGTAATGGGGGCTTAAGGGCGCAGGGGGCAACAAAGGCCATATTTTGATTACTAGAGCTCGTGTATGAATGCAACTAGTGGATGTTTCCTGTAATTAGTACATGTATAATGCTCATTCATGTCGATTTCGTTTGCTACAAATTATTTGCATGACGCAAAAGAATATAGTCTTGACGCAAAACTATCTTTCAAATACAATATACGATTAAAACCATAAAAATCAACAAGAAATCATAAAATGATTCGGTAAAACCTCGTGGACAAACTTCTTCAGTGTCGCGTACACACTAGCCACCAAACCAAAACTAAAAACCACAAACTGCAAACTTTCAATTCAATTCCCTGCATTCAGAACATAGTACCAATTGGCAGGCCAGGGGATCATTATACAAATTAAGTCAGACTAAGCAGTCTGGTCATGATGGACCCCAACGTCACAATTTAGTTATATTTCTCGTATTTGGGATTTTAACAACTAGGATGGGATGGAATAGGAAGACAGTCTTGGGCGATTTTATATAGGAACAATCACAGCATTCGCCTGGAGGAATTGTGGAAAATCATGAAAAACCACAATCGAGGATAGCCGACCCGAGAATCCAACGTGGGTCTACCGAATGCAAGACGAGAATGCCATGCAACTTCTAAGCCACCTTTCTCGGTGAACTAAATTAGTTCCTATAAAAAAATAATACAAACTAGTTTTGCAAAACCTGAGCGTAGACACTGCAACAAACCATATTGACAAAACTCAGCAGACGACAGACGAAAACACGATAGATACGATATGCTGTCGTCTGCAGTATCATCGATATCATGCAGACGAAGCGTTGATAGCAGCGCCACCGCCAAAAAGTTTGGCTAGTTCCCTTTGATCTCACCACACTCGATGAGAACGCCAAACTTAGTTTGCAAAGTTGATTTTTCTAGTTTTTAGTTTGGCAAAAACAGTTTGCTACGCCATTTTTTTCCGTTGCCACAACCCAGAAAAGTTTCAAGTTTGGAGTTTTTAGTTTTGGTTTGGTGATAGTGTGTACCAGACTTGAAGTTTCACTACTTTGTGCTAAAAGCTCTAATGCTCATTCCAATTACAGATTGCATCAATTCAATTCAAATTAATACCCTACAGTAGTAGGCTACAGTCAGCACATACAGACATTACAGTGCCATGTGGAAGGGGGATAGTAATCAGCTCATTAAAGACAGTGTAACTTTATTACGAATAACTCCCTATACGAATTCAGTACAAAGTACGAACTCGTTTCCAGTCTCCGTCTATAGGGTTTGCAAACTTGATTTTTTAGTTTTTAGTCTGGCAAAAACAATTTGCTACGTCATTTATTTCGTTGCCACAACCCAGAAAAGTTTCAAGTTTGGAGTTTTTAGTTTTGGTTTGGTGATAGTGTGCACCCGGTTTTAGAGGTTCTCAGAAATCACGTGTGAAAAAGGAATGCATTGATTGGATTCTATAAACAGCGGTAATCTTAGGTGATTTTTTTTAAAAAAACAAATTAGCGTGTCGATTTTTCACACGTGACGTCACCACTTTCGCAAAGCTACCATCTGAGTCTGAGTTCACAAATGTGACAAACTCCGGATCATAATCTTGAACTGACCTTAATCACCTTATCCTTCAACGAGAATGCTCGAGATGCTAAAGGAGATGAACATCGAGTTCGAGAGCAAACGAGTCTTTTTCATAAAACATTCAAAAACAAGAACGATTGTCGGAAAAACGAACCAACATGTTCTGGCAACAAACCTTGCCGGCCGTTCGGCGTTCAACTACCCCTGCAGGCAGACGTTTCCGAAATTCCTCCTCCTGGAGAACAACAGGCTCTCGAGCTCGTCGTTCGTAGCGTTGAACTTCGCGGAATTTTCAATTTGCGCGTCCGGATAAGCGAGGTTGGTGCAGCAACCAGGTGGGGCTTGCGCTCTGGCGTGGGTGTCCTCTTGAGGCCGTTGAGTGGCTGCTGCCATTGGGGCCTCCGATTGAGGCCGAAACGCGGCGCATGCGCATGCGTGGGCCTTCACCTGACATTCCTTTTTACTCGCAACTTTTCCGCACTAGGAGTTGGATCGCAGGATTTGCTAGTGCTAGCTCGGGGGTCGTTCGTGCGGGGCTCAGAACGAGGCCGAAAAGTGCAGGCCTCGAACACTGGATTTTTTGGCGACGAAACTTTGGGACGAATTGAGGAACGCAACTACCAGCGAGTAGAACAAGCGTCGGAGGAAAAAAAAAAGCACCGTTGTTTGCAGAAACGACACAAAGACTTGAAAATCGGAGGAAGGTCGCGCGATGACATTACGCGAAGTTCTTGCGAAGCCCTTAGTGCATCTCGGAATCATTTTATTACTATGGACGACAGGTAGGACGAGTTGAAGTTTCAAACGGGTGCTGCTAGGAGCGCCGTTGTCTTTTTTTTTTCCACTTAGCCATTCCTTTTTAACCGAAAAAAAAAAATTTGATTCGTGAAAACAATTTGGAAAAGAATTTCAACTAAGTTACCTAATTTATAAAGTTTAGCAAAAATATCAGGAAATGTTTTTTAAACGAGATCGAACGAGTAGATTTTCTAACATTCTAATTTTTCGATCGGCCATTTTTGCTAACCGAAGAAATTGTTTTTTTACGCACTTATAAACGACGTAAAACGACTTTTGAATAGAGAAAATAATTTGGGAAATATATTTTACCCAAGTTTTCTAATTTCTTAAGTTTCTTTTTTCACTTTGCCATTCCTTCTAACCGAAAAAAATTTGACTCGTGAAAAGAATTTCAACTAAGTTGCCTAATTTCTAAAGTTTTTCAAAAATATCAGGAAATGTTTTTTAAACGTGATGGAACGAGTAGATTTTCTAACATTTTAATTTTTCGATCGGCCATTTTTGCTAACCGAAGAAATTGTTTTTTTACGCATTTATAAACGACGTAAAACGACTTTTGAATAGAGAAAATAATTTGGAAAATATATTTTACCCAAGTTTTCAAATTTATTAAGTTTTTTTTCTAAAAAAAATGTGGTCGCACAAGTTGATTTTCATATTTTTTTGATCTTTGGTCAGCAATTTGCACTAACCGTTGATAACGACAACGTTTAATCCAAAAATATATCACGAACTATATTTGCTCGCACAAGTGGATTTTTTATTTTTTTATTCTTCGATCAGCCATTTTTGCTAATCGAAGAAAGGCTTTTTTGCACTGTTGAAAACGATAGAAAAGCAACGTGAATATAATTTGGAAAGTAAATATTACCCAAGTTGATTTCCTAACTTCCCAAATTATATCCAAAAATAATTGGAAGTTAACTTTTGCGGTACAGTAAATCCCATGTATGCACTTGTTTTAATTACTAAAGTCAAAATCAAACCGAAACGTATAAAAAAATAATAAAAAAATTCCAGAATTATAGCTTTTATTACTTTTTTGAAATTATAACTTTTATAATTGTTATATCTTAAAATTCGTTATATTTGATAATGTCTCGTGTCCAAGTTATAAATCAAACTTTTCATAGGTATGCATTTATTTTCATGTTTTGAAAATGGGTAAAGCATACCCTAAATAATCAGAAACTAGGATTTTTTCTGATTAACATGCCGGAAGCTACACATATACATAAACAGTATATATCGGTTCTAAAGCAAGAACGCCAAATATTATACTGTATAACAAGTAAATAGCTTTATTTTGTATACATTCTGTTGCGCAAACTCGAAAACTACTTGCGACGGAACAACACCGCGAACGAACCATTCCTTTGCTTTCATAAGTTTCATTTATTCTATATGCATGAACACCAATATTATTTAATGAAAATGTGTACGTGCATAGCAAATAGCGCTATTTGCGACTGACATTATTTGCTGTTCATTTATTGTATCTTCACGAGGCTTTTCACTAGGAAAAAAATCGATTCGGGAGATACTGCATAAACAAATGGAGCTAGCAACAAGTGTTAGTTAAGAGCAAAGTTGGAATCTAAAAGCAAGAGCAAGCAGAGCTTTTCGTGTTTAAAACAATTTTTTTTTTAGAAATTATGACTTTATGGTAACTGAACAATATCTGATGGTATTTTTGTCGACTAATTGGTGAATGAATATTAAAATCTGAAGTCTTTATTAGTTTCATGCATCAATTAGGTAATAAGAGGTGCTTCTCAATCTGTGTGGAAATAAGCACGCAGACGCAGGGGCAATGTAAATGGAACGACTAATTAAAGAATGAGCAAATAAAATAGATTCAGCTTATTCGCGCAATTGAATTGTTCACGAAATTCGCGTAATTTCGCCTATAGTATTCCACGCAAATTCAATTTCCTTGTCAGAAAGCTTTCTTCGCTTCTGTTAATCGAATCAACCGATGCCAAATTCTGACAGCTAATATATACCAAGGGACCTATTTAACCAATATGAAGTTATCGGGTAGGACCGAGCAATTCATGCCAAAATTATCTGACAATAACAAGTGTTTCAAGATGGCCGTCACGTACTGCCCAACAACAATGCTTCACTTATTTAGTTCGTAAAACGCGGTCGAATGAGCGTGTTAATCACCTTGTTAAGTAGATCAAGGTGAAAATAACATTGTAAACACAAAACACTTTCACCAAAGGTGTAAACAATTTTCAACAATTGACAGTGTTACCAGGCAACTCGACCTTCTTTGACTTTCAGCAAAGGTGTGGGCGGCCCCACCGCGCGTGCGCAGTTCAGCTTGTCACTTTCTTGGACAACTCCGTCGTCACTTGTGACTTTTGGGTAATAACTTAACAAGGGTCCGATTCACACGAGTATCGTTTTCTACGAGTTTTAAACGAGTTAAGATAATGCCTATGGTGCTGCCGCCTACGAGCGAACATCTTTCCTATATACAAATGTATTCATGTGCCATCGTTGGAATCCCTGCAGACTAAAAACTCAAAATAAAATGAAGTCATTTCAAGTTTTGTCAAGTGTCCCATAACTTTTGTTGCCCTTTAACATATGTTCTTTTCACATTTTCGTTCTTGTTGTAATGAAAAGAAATTGTTTAGTTAATTCTCATTTTAAGTTCAAATAAAATGTCATTATAGACAACCATTTAAAAATTAATTTTATGTTTCCCATTTCTGAAATTTTACTGGTGTCTCATCAATTAAGTCGAGCACTGTATCTCTTCTGGATGAGTCAAACTTCACAACAACTATCGACATGTAAGCACATTTACAGAGCAATAGAATAGGGACTGTTTTTGAAGGCGTTAGCTCATTTTTTCCATGCACGTAATGTTTTCCAGGTGGCAGCACCATAGGCCTTACCTTAACCTGGAAAAGCCTTCTATAGTTTTACAACTTATGATGCAAAGACGAAAAATTTGAAACTTCTTTTAGAGTAAGACAAACTATCTTATCATTGTTATAGAACAAGTATGCTGAGATAAACCTCTTGACAATTCATGCAAAATATAGTCTGAAAATAACAAGTGCTTCCACCCTTAGAAGCAGAAATTTCCAGCCGAAATCTGCAGGGTGTCAACAAATGAAAACACATCATCCCATTAAGGTTCTTTCTTTCGGTGACGTCATTTCATTAGTGTTACTCCACATTCTCATTCAAATAGCTTTTCGCGGTGATTCTAATGATTTTCATTACTGAAATAGCTATAGTTCATTTCTCGTCGATATATCCCCATTATAGATCTGTTGTAGAAGAGGCCGATTAGAAATTCAAGTTATTTTTAGCGGGGTAATGACGTCCTTTTTGGAAGAAAACCTTGGGGTGTTTGAATAAATCTAATTACCTAAAATTCAGTAATTATAAACATATCGAGGCAAAATATGTGTAATATCGTAAACACGCTAAGCCATTGATCCACCTATTAAATTCAAGCAAGACGGAAGCAAAATTTGCATTTTCCAAAAGCGCAAAACTTCGTGAGGCTGTACAGGACGTTTTGGTGTCTTATTTCTCATTCCCCCTAGCGCATTTTAATTAAACACACAATCGCGTACTTGCCAATTAACGTAATTAATGCTATTAATAGCAAGATTTTAATAATAGAGGCAAAAAAAAATTAACGAAGCATGTTTTCTAATGAGAAAATGGGGTTAGAAGAAATTTTTTTTTGTAAGTACAGTATGTATAATATTCTAGTGGGAAAATACTGTATTCGAATAGATTCCCTCGGGCTATTATTACACTCGACAATAACTCTTGAACATTACAGAAAAATTGCATTTAAAAAGAAACATTATTAAGAAATCGAAGAAAGTTTTATTCAATTCATTCGACAAATTAAGAAAATGTTTGGTAGAGAAATTACGTTTACCACTTCATGTTTCTCATTTATACGACTATTCCACTTTATTCGAATTTCTGATAGTACGAACTCATTTCCAGTCCGCGTCCTAGTGCATGAACGAATAATGTAATTTCATCGTTTAAGACGAATTTAGAACTCGGATATTACAACTTTTCGACTAAAACGAATGAATTTTCGAGTTCCCGAGCATTTTAAACCTTTATCGAATTCGGAATTTAATAAATAAGATTAAAACGAAGGTATCCGTCAAAATTGTTAGCTTTTTTGGTGGTGCAGTAGGTCGCGTTAACGCCCCCATCGTTTAGCATCACATTCATTTCGTACTTGAGTGCATGAAGCTAGAGTTTAAGCCCAATTTAATTAGGCTGATGCAACCGGTCATTAAATGTTAATTTCTTTGCATACATCGCACATGACATTGCTTGTTAATTTCCCATGACCGAATTACGCCTTTCATTGACCCAAACTCGACCATCAGCATCCAGCATTGCCTGTAGGTGGCGCTGCTAACGACTTCACATATTTGGTGCGTCGCAGCTTCTCAAGATAAAAAATGCAATTAATCATGGATTAAGTTAGCCACTCGACGCATATCCACTTCAAGAGCATCAAATGATTAACTTAATTTTCTTACGAGAATCCTATCTTGATCGTTTACTAAATAATTCACCTGGTGTAGGGTCGATATACAAACATTGACGCTGCTGTAGGCATATTTTTACATCATTATAACGCTGTTACTTAACTTTCACCAATGCATTTGCATAATTTAAGTATATTGAAATACTTGGTAATCACAGTTATTTTCATTCAAAAATAGCAAACCATGAAAAACAAAGAAAAGTATGAATTTGAGTAAATCTTACTTTCAAGTTTTAATAATAAGGGAGGATGATATACTGTCGAACCTCGTTATTATGAATATAAAATGTTTTCGTTTAAATCGTAGTTCGTATTATCTGAAGACAGACATAACATGATTTCAACAACAAGAAGTAAAGTTTCATCGAAGTTTGGACGACATCCTACGTTATAATAATAATAATAATAAAAGCTTTATTCCTGAATGGAAACAGGTATAGAATGGATCACTTTTCAGGTCATCACTTACATCTACCCTATGATACAATCATTACAAAAATTCAATACCGACAAGAGAGATTACATAATGGCACAGTTGAGACTTCAGAATGTTAGGGTAGCAAAATCCATTAAATTCACTTCCCTTGAGTGGGTGTTAAACTCTGATAATGTGGAGGCCACGACCACAATAGCAGGGAGTAAGTTCCAAATCCTGCCGACTCTAGGTCCAAAAAAGTAGTGCCTACAGTTCTTAGTTGAAGTGTCCTAAAGTAATTGCTTACTGTGGGGCCTGAGCCGGTTGTTCTTTATGTGTTTTTTACACAAAAGTGGTTATAAAGTCGTAGCAGAGCTTATAGCAGCTTCGTAGATCAATTTTGATTCTTCGGACTTCAAGACACTGATATTAGTGCTAACAGACGTTGTTTGTAAATTTCGTTTCTAAATCCAGGAAGTTTTTTGTGAATTTTTTCTGTACTGCCTCGACTTTTGTCTTGTCTGCCTGCAAGTAGGGACTCCATACTTCACTAGAAAATTCCAGCATTGGCGGACATACAGTATACAGTGAAGGCGTGCCAAAGGATGGCTACGTCACCACATCTGAAACATTTACAAATGAGATTTGCTCTTATGTAAGTTATGTACTGTATATAAATGGAAAGGTGCTGCAAGGTATATCGGGGAATTCCCCGTTATAACGTGCCTTTTATCATACTTCCTAAAGTTTGTTTTGACAGATAAAATAGCGCGAATGCTCGGGAACTCGAAAATTCATTCGTTTTAACCGAAAAATTCTAATACACGAATTCGGAATTCGTCTTAAGCGAAAAATTTAAAATTATACGCCCATACCCTAAGACGGGGACTGTAAATTAGTTCGCACTATCAGAAATTCGCGAAAGCTAGTTTTTCTTGATGAAGTTCCACTTCATTTTGAAATTAAAAACTGCTACCTTTAAAAGAGCAATCACTGCAGGCTTGCGTGCTTTGAGTGGCTGCTAGTATACAGGGACTAAACTGCGCAGAACTGCGAACAGGAGGAGTTGCATCGCACGTGACGTTCACGACTTAAATTTAATTAAAGTTAATAAGGAATAAATCCACCTTGAAACTGAAAATCGACTCTGGATTCATTTTTCGGCATACAACCGATCCGGCTTAACTGCGCTAAAACGGATTAAAATTTGTCGAGCTGTTGGCCGCTTGAGTGCCACGACGAAAACTACGATAGAAGAGTCGTAGTAAAGTCACGTGCCTAGCTAGGGATGCATAATTGAAGTACGATATGTCTGCGCTATCTTCCCGGCCATTCTACCTGTAACTGGCTGATCTGGCATTCACAAGTGCGCCGCAGCACTAATAATTAAGGATGTTGAAAGTGGTACTCGAGAGTAAATTATGCACGATTTAACGCCCATCAAACGCACCACTCTTTCAAAGTAAGTCTCGGACAATTAGTAACGTCTTACATCTACGCGCTGCTTTGCGAAACTACGCTATTTTACGACCATTCACAAGAGCCTGCGTGGCACCGCATGCACTAAGCGGCATCTACGTCGAGCACCATTGGGGCTTTATCGCGATTTTCGAGGTAAACGTCCACAGGTGTTATAAAACGGATGGTTTAGAGCGGCATTAAACGTCGCACGTGAGAAAAGGTCTTAAAAGTGCTTAAGTAATGAGGATAACTAAATACAGTACATAGAATATGCCCGTAGGAATTGGTTTTTTTTTCTAAGGGCCGGTTGTACCACACTCTAAGAAATAATGGTAAAATTAGGTGTTTTGTAACACCCAAAGGTATTTTCTTGCCTCTTTTGAGGTATATTGAGGTGTTTAAAAATATTTTGGTATTAACAAACACCTAATGGTATTTAAAACTTCTAAAAAGGTGTTTTGAACAAAAAAAAACGTTGAATAGGTTCTTATAAATACCCTTTATGGGAAACCCAGGATAAGGCAAAACTAGCGAGGCTCTTTGAAGTCATTCGAGTTAGCAGAGTAGTAGTTTCCTGGTAAGTTTCAAAAATAAATTTGGAAATAAAACTATATACGGCACGTTATTACTATGTATGTTTGAATTTACAAGTACACTAGTACGTACACACCGAGGAAACCTTGGTGACGTAACTGGAAATGGTAAATTTTAGAAAAAAAATAAACACCTTTTATTCCATGACACCAATAAAGGTGGAGTATCTGTGACAAGTCAAAACGTTCTTTTTAAAACACTTCTTACCATGAAGGAGAAGCTTGTACAAATTTGATAAGTCGGACGTGCTATAACAAAGGTTATACGAGGTTCTTGCATGAAATCGGAAATTTGTTTGGGTGAAGGCAAGTTTGCGAAGTGCTGTCAAATTTTAAGACACACGGACAAGGGTTAATATTTTTTATTAACATCTTGTTTGCCAGAGTGCTCAACATTTTATATTTTTGCCATATTGTGAAATGTGGCTAACATTCTACAATAAAAACACTGTATAAAAACAGAATGCATCTTAAATATTATAATTCTTATTTTGGAAAGTTTTACAACTCAAAAATCATATTCTACCTACTGTACAAGCTAAATTGTACTAGGCAATGTTTTTAATTTTGAACATTTGTTTTGGTTTTTGTTATCACAACCTTCATTGAAGTGTATATACATATATTATTTTATTCAACATGAAAAATAAACTTGCTTATGCATGTCTCTAGATTATCGAGATTGTGGACCTTTGTCAAACTTATTTCATATGCAGGCCAGATAGCAGGCATGTATTTTTCACTAAAGTGACTAGAAGCCAATCACGTTAAATCGTTAGCCACTTAATACATCTTTCCATTGTCTAAAATTTGATCAGCTTGAAATAAATATTTTCATACAAATAATTTCTATAAAAATTTTTGCATCATATTTTTATGATTTCACCTACAGCTGTAGGGAAATAGAAATATATCTATGGGCTGATTGGGATTATTGTCAATGTGCTGCCACAACTTTTGAAACATTGACCCGATTTCTCCAAAAATTTCCAGGATGCCTTATCCAAACCTCTGAATTTATCTAAGGGGGTTGCCGCTCCCGAAAACATTACCCCACATCCAAGATCGGGTCTCCACTCCCAAATATGACAACCCCCTGCTCTGACTTCCAATAAGGCTACCCCTTTCCATTTCTCTCTTTACTAAAAATCGGCTGATAATGTACCCATAATGCATCGCTTAGAAATAAAATTGTGCGCAGTCTGCTACTTTATCGAGTTGTCAGATATTCTACGAATATGATGTTACTTTCTTGTATTTTATTAGATTTCAGTAAAGTTTTGATTTAATGTGTAATCCTAAATACTCGATTAAATTCTGGTTTTCATATTTTGAAATGGCACCCTTTTTAAGTATTTCTCAAACATTACGCCCTTAGTCATGTACCTGCAAATTACGAGTTAAAAACTTCCAAAATAGGGCTTGGTAAAATGAAGGTAAAATTGTACCTTCAATAATTCCTGGCCATAGTATAACGCCAAAAACAGGAGGTACAACATTTTGAGGGTACATATTTACCTTTTAAAAATGAAGGTACATGTAAGCTTTATTGGAGGGATATATTTACCTTCAATAATCGAGGTACATGTCATCTTTTTTGTAGGGCTATATTTACCTTCTATAATAAAGATGAATCCTTAAATCAGGTGAAAGATATCAATTTAAAAATCCAGCCTATATACATTTGAATGTACAATTGGAAGTGCTACAAAAAATGTTATAAAAGAACTTACATGTATTGTTATCTAGATTTTCATATACTTTATTGCATCCTTAACCTTTTGTGACATAAACTGTCTTCCAAAGTCATCATTTGGATATGCAATATGCTGCAAGATAGTTAACACAGGCGCATATGCAGAGGGGTACGTCAAATCTTTAACGTAATAAATTGTAAGGCATAGCAGACATGCTCTAGTTAATGAACAATCTTCATGTAACTGGATGACTTCATCAGCAGAACAAATAATTCTCTTGTCGTTGATCAGAAAGATAACCTTTGGCCCAAAAATTGGTTGGTCTTTGTTGTCCATCTATAAATGCATGTTAAAAATTACATTAATTTATTAATGATCTTTCCTTTATTCATACTAAGCAAATTTACTAGTTCTAAACTAGTAAATTTCAAAAGTAAGTTCAAAAGTTAATATAAATAAATATAGGCAGCAAAATTTCACTTACTGATGATATAAATTCATAACGTGTGGTTTTTCCTCGTAGATCTTTTTCAAGTTCTATTAGAGATTTTTCATTTCCTGAACTGGGCTCTAATGAAAAGTATTTCTTGATGGCAATATCAACTGCTCTTTCTAGTTCTCCGATTTCTTTTTTTGAATGAAGTTCCAGTTGAATAGTTAGCTATTAAAAATACAAATATATATTCAAATATTATTTATTACAAAATGTGTGAATACCATTAAAAATGAGAAAAATTGTTTATACCATAACAACATTGTAAAAAATAACTAATTTTGTAACACTTACCACCTCTTGTAACATGTAGTAATTTGGAAGGTTAACCTCTGGTGGTCTTCTCTGCGCTTTCTCCAGCAACAATCTCAATCTATCTATATTTCTTAAAATGTCTTCCTTGTCCATGGTTTCTGAAATCAGCTGTAAAACAGAATAAAATTTAATTATGGCAATAAGACATTTAGCAGCTTTAAAGTAAAATTGTTGCATTGGCAATTATTTTATTAAACCATTTGAAAACATACCTTAAGTTCCACAGCAGCAGTTTCTTCCGTAATGAATTCAGTTTCATTGGAAATAACATTTTGGTCTGCAACGGTATTAACTGGATTTTTTTTTGCTTTCACAATTCTCATTTGCTTCATTTTCTGCCTTAAACTCAGTCTATGTATGAATGTACTCTGAAAAAATCCTTTTTATTAATACATGCTTATATAATTTCATGGTAATTTAAATTTTATGATTTAATGTATTTTTACCCAGACATTTGTATTTGCCTTTTTTTAGCACGTTTGGAAGGTACATCCCAGAGCATGTGTGGATGCATTCTTGCTAGTGTTTGACCTAGAGCTCGGTATCTGGCCTTGTTAAAGCATGATTTCTTTAAATCTGTGGGGCACTCCAACAAGTTGTTTTTCCTATATATTAAAGCAATGTTTTTTAATTAAATTGTGTTTCAGTATTTAAAGATTAAATTAGCTTTTAATAACTTACCCTATGTGAACAATTAACTCATTTTTTAATTGACTTGGCAGTTCACGATGCTCTTCTTCTGATGAAACTGTGCCCATTAGAAGAGGCTGAACAGTTGTTGAAAAGATCGGGAGAGGAAAGTCACTATCGTTTGTCTATATTACAAAGAAAAACAAATTTACAAAAATAATTTTGAGAAATACCACTTTATTAACTATACATGTCAAAATATATAAACACATTTCATAATTACAGAGATGCAAGAAAATTTCACATGTTCCAGACTATAGGATTGTGAACACTTTTAAGAATTAAATATTGCATGTTGCTTTTCTTGTATGAAAGTAAAGGCCAAGGTGACAATAGCTTTGTGGGATAAACAAGAATGTTATAGCTTGTAA
>JAQGAO010003384.1:0-17129 GCA_034697705.1 Ommatoiulus sabulosus | reverse complement strand
TGAGATGAAAGGGAAATAGCCAAACTTTTGGCGGTGGCGCTGCTATCAACGCTTCGTCTGCACGATATCGATGATACAGCAGACGACTCGTATCTGAAAGGGTACGTGAATTTGATTGTCTGTCGTCTGCTGGAGTCAGTGCATGATATCGTCTGTCGTCTGCCGAGTTTTGTCAATATGGTTTGTTGCAATCTGTATGCTCAGGTTTTGCAAAACTACAGTGTAGTTTGTATTAATTTTTTTATAGAAACTAGTTTACGTTGAAAGTTTATGGTTTGTGGTTTTTAGGTTTGGTTTGGTGGCTAGTGTGTACCCGACTTTACGTGTATTTCATGTAATCTTACAATTTTGTTTCAAATATGCGTGATATCCTTGTGAATTGAGATTTAGGGAAAGTTAACTAACATGGTTTTATACGCATGTACATCGTACTTTTGTTAAATATGGCATACGAACAGTAATGTTAAAGTTCTGAGGTTATACATGTAGCCGACAAGTACTCTGAAATGAAGTGGCCTTCTACCTAAAGTGCTGTTATCGGTTACATTAAAATTTCGCGCAGAATTATCTCACAAACAGATCGAAGGATATTTATTTTATTAATTTTGAGTAATTGATGATGTGTATCCCACTGATACTTCTTTTGCAACTTCTTTTCCTTTTCACTGTCTATAGTTATCCAAACAGTATTTGATTTTATTTGAATACATGTATTTTCGATTAACAGATCAACAGGCATATTACATGTAGATAATGCGTTTATAGAATTTTGTAATTGTCTCTGAATAATCACTCATTTCATCCTACAATTTTAGTGTGCGAGTAATTTTTTTGCAAATTGTGAAAAACAGGGTGTCCAGCGCATAATTATCGGGTATTATGCCTGTAAATATTTTCATAGCAAGTCACTTTACAATTTCACCATTTGTTAATAATTTTTGGACTAATTTAGAAAAGTACAATGACGTCACGATTAAAACGTTCCCACGATGATCGTCAATGTAAATTTGCCCTCTTTACAAAATAGATTTTAGATAGTACTTAGAAATTCGTAATGCATATACAGTAGTACATATATACATGCACATACACTATATATATATTTTAGAGGGCGTTTTAAGGATTTGCTCGCAGATATCCCCCATGTAGCTTTTGCCATTGCAGATATACTAGATCTACCCGTCTTAGAAAAAGGTAAAATGTTTAAAATGACCTATATCCCCATAAATCTTTACTTGAGCCTTTCAAAGGTAGAGGGCATTGATCCGTCCTTTTATAAAGTGAAGGATGTTTTATTCAAATAATTCAAGGTGCGTTTTCAGGAACATGGAGACTCTCAGCTAGACACTACAATAAAACATACAACTGCATGTACAAGTTTATGTTTGTGCTCGTGTTACCCTTTTTCAAAGTATTAAGCAGTTCGAGTACTGTGACACTGATTTCAGATAAATTCTTGAAAATAAAAACTGATGGCTAGAACTTTTTTGCTCAAATTTTAAAGGATTGATATTTTTTATTGCATGGTCTACTCCATTTTTAACGTTGTGCTAACCTCATAAATTCATGATTGTGTAAGTAACGCAATACATAATGAAGCAATATGACCAACCTTGTGAATCAATTTCTCTATACTTGCAATCATTTTGGCTTTTTGAACACATTGCTTTTAATAAATGAGAGAACATCTAACGAATCACTCGAAATGGTTTGTGACATTGTCACAATGACACACTTGAGCGTTACTCATATTTGATTACTGCAATTCATGATGTTTGCTCCAAATGCAGTAAGTTTTTTTCTATTAAATGTAAGCAAATTTATACCGTAACGTATACAAGATGCGTGCACAACAAAGACCATCTAACTAGGTAGCGTTTTATGACTTATTCGTTAATAATACGTTAAAAAACGAAAGGTTTTCATGCGTGTAAACCTGGTCTGACAATAGCGGACTGTGTGGTTATTGCTTACGCCTTCTGCCATACAGCATGAAACCAGCATTACGGTCTCTTGTTTGTGTTCACTTAGTTGTGATGGTAGTTTGGAGGTATAATACAGGTGTAATTATAGTATTTTCTTTATTGTATTTCACGGCGTCATGCAAATCCGATGCATTTGTCACGAGCAAATCATCGTTTAATTTGCGAATTAAACGTGGATTATGATGGCATGCAAGGATGAGCACTACTTCCTCGTAGTTAGCTCCATGCTTGATGCAAATCTTAGCTCATATGCTTGCTTGATCTTGTAATGCTCCGTGGAGAGTCATTAAATCCCAGCGATTTAGTGAAAAAAAAATTATATAAGGGATGGAATCTAATGTCTAACTGACACGCCAATTTGATGAGTCCTGTCTGAACATTGCAGAGATTCCTTAGATTTTCCTTTTTGACTTCTCTTGTAAAAGATATGGCCAGTTAAGAAAACAGCTTTATCTGTTATTTATTTTGTTCTACGTTTGATTTGTTTTAACAGTTTAAAACTATATGTTTGAATGAGATATCGATAGCATTAAAATGACTTAAACTTGGTCAATAGAAGCAATTTATAAAGGTATTTTGTTAAAACTTGTAAACAAACTAACAAACTCCAGCATTATTTTAAAATGTTCTGATAAGTACGAGGTACATAACTATGGCGGTAACTACTAAAATGCATATGCTGTTACGGATATACTCAGAGGTTGGGCATTTCTATTACTCATACTCTTGTCTTAGGCGGGGCTGTTTCACCCCAACGCTTCCTGGTGTGTACTCAATGACCTAAAGGGATTCTTCCTTATACGTGTAGTACCGTGGCAATATCCATCTGTTATTAAACGAACTTGATTTGATCCAAAAACACAATTACATGTACTCCCATCAAAAGCTATGAATTGCTTATGATGTGCTAAAACCCGGTGACATTCGAGCCGCCCACTGATGATAATGAAACATTCACGTTTTATGAGGACAAAACAGATCATTAGATAAGACGCAGATTTACATGTACAATTCTAATAAACTAGCTATTAAATGTCTCATTCATATTTAAATGTTTCATAGAAATGATCTAAAACACGCGGTCAGTATTGTGACATTTGTACATAGGATACGAATTAAGACAATGCGTATATTCGTGTCATAATATTCATGTAGTTGTTTTTTTTAGATACACAATACGAGTTATTATCATAGGGCTAGCGTCCCGAGAGGCCAAATCGTGATATTACGTTGATTATAATTAAAGCCGCGCCCATTTTTGTCATATCCTGTTTGTAAATCCTTTGGCCCCAAGAGGTGTCCTCGGTAGAGGGGCCGCCCATTAATGTTCATTATAAAAACATGTATGAGAATCCATAGGGGTTTGTCCTAGTTTTATGATAAATTAACATTTGTTTCATCTTCACCCTCTCTTCTGATCAAGCCAAATAACTTTTGCTCACTCTTTTCTTGGGATTAGATTATCTTTGATCGTAAACATATATAGTATATTTTTGCGCCCATCCTTCATAAGTGGTGTATCTTCTAGATACACCTATTTTATGTTAAATGCATTACATGCAGGATTGATTCGTTGACTATCTTATTAAGAATCGTCCTAAACCCCTCAAACTCAACTCTTATTAACAGCCAGATATCAAATATTTTGTGTTTTTTGTATTCAGTACAGTATATGCTGTTTTGTTTCTTTACACACTAGCCACAAAACCAAAACTAAAAACCACAAACCCCAAACTTTCAACGTGAGCTAGTTTCTATAAAAAAATTAATACAAACTAGTTTGGCAAAAACACTTTGCTATACGCCATTTTTTTTCGTTGCCACAAACCAGAAAAGTTTCGAGTTTGTAGTTTTTAGTTTTGGTTTGGTGATGGTGTGTATCCTACTTTTAATGATGTAGATACTGAATGTAGTACTGTATTCGGTGCATGGAAATTCTGGGGGTTGGAGAAAACTGATGAAATTTGCGCAAATCTGGCTATACTGTGAAACTTAAAATTGCTAATTTCTGGTTATTTGTCTTCATGGAAAAAGATATCTAAAATATTTCATTTTATGCCAAATAAAATATTTTAGAAATTTCCACACAATGCACCACTTAGAGACACCCTCTTAAAATTTAGATGGGTGGGAAGAAGATTTGTCGTTGTAATTTTTTTTTGTGTGTTCAAAAAAGCTTTAGAATCTTTGGAGTAGATAATATATTAATCGCTTATGAATTCACCTCCAGTATATGAGCTCGTATCTTTAAATCGATAAATCTGGCCCTTGAATACAATGGCCATGGTTTTAATGTTTCGTGCCAGACTTATAAATGTTTCAGAGAACAACTTTATAACTGCCGTCGGAGAAATTTTATTGTGACAATGAACTTGCATTTCATATACGCAGGTAAACGAAATAAGGTTATTAACCTTAACGTGTTTTCTTAAATCGATTATTCGGGCAAATAGACTGCGTAATCAAATCTATACTTGGCTCGGTATTTTTTTTACTACGCAAACTTTCCGAAGTTAAGTAGCCGTGTCTAATTAAGACAATTGGTGCGGGGAGTTTTTCTGCCGTAATTTAGGTTTTATATCAAATCTGGGAACATCAACAGTTGAATTTCTCTCGGTTGGCTGGTTTTTTGTTGCGAAAGAATTCGAGTCGGTGGAATATCTTCTCGTTTTAAAATTTTCGTAATGGTTGTTTGTCCAAGCTTGTCATGATGATCATTTTTCATTTTTTTTATACAAAAAAAGTGCCTTCAGCCGAGCAGTTTCTAATAACCATTTTTAATTCAGGAAAACATCCATATGCATGGCGTGCAAAACCAGTGGCAATAAAAACAATAAATAAAAATCATCACTGTCGAATACGGAAAAAAAAGCGAACTTACTTTTTAAGGACTTTTTAAGATTGTTCGTTTAAATACACGCATCTCAGGAAAATATATTTAAAGATTTATTGAACAGAAATTACGATTGATTTAAATATACCGACAGTTTCTGCGATAAAACGTGATCTGTTTTTGAACTAAACATCGTTCCATGCACTTTTTTACGATTGAGATACTTTTTTCTTCACCATGTACTGTACATATGTTTGTTTTAATTTTTCTCGTTTTAAGATCACGTAATTAAGCTGAAGTAATTGCATTCAATAAATTGATCAAATTCTATTCCTGAAATTGCTCTCTGATTGCATGATAAGCAATCATTAATGGCATTCAGAGATTGTTAATATCACAGACACGTTTAGTTAAATTATAGCGAGTACCTCTGTGTTATTGTGAGAAATTGAGTCCTAGATTTCTGGGAATTGCTCGGCGTGAGATTGGGCAGTCCCGTAATCGTGTAGATTATAGTACATGTAATCTATACGAACTGGAGAATGATTTTCCTCATTGGACCCATGGGAATAAAGAGTAAGTTTCGATATCGTGACTCGTGTGAAATATACCGTTCATCTCGTACACCTTCATTGAACTTGAACCGGCGATATATACTCAAATAAATGTACACGCAGACACTTTAGGAAGAATATTTATTATCAGATAGCTTAACATAAGCACTGTTGCTCTGATTCAGGCGGAAGTTGACGAGTAAACATTTCAATTCTGCGAAGTTAAATCTAGTCGGGAAATTGGATTAGTCCGCAATGAGGAACTTAAGCCCGATTTCGTAAAAATAAATTATAGTTATTGAATACAAAATACTTCCAATGATCAGGGAATCATCGTATTAACTGATAGCTATCAATGATGGTCGTTACGTGCAGATTGGACAAAGTGCGTCAGATCGCCGAATATGCGAAATCTTATAAAAAAAAAACTATGCGAAATATTCTTCTGTGAAGCAGAATTTTGTGTACTTAAGCTCGATTTCGTAAAATAAATATACGAAATATGTATAATAATATACGAAAATTTCTTCACAAAGGCTGTCGAGTGCGGAAAATTCTTGTTGCGCAATATTCTTGTTTGAAAAACAAATTTCCTCGTAACATACGCGGGATCATTATATTTAATTGAATGAAATTCGCTTTCAGATTCATCAGAGTGTTACATCGCGATACAAAGCTATATAGGTTATAGAATTGTATATACAAACTGCATGAACCATGAAGCGCACGACAAAGGCTTCTTGATATTGAATTCATTAGCGAAATTGTTAGTTCCACTTAAACGGACTGGCTTTTATGTTATTATGGTTCTACATTATATGGTGTCCGTATTCCTTCTTGGAGATTTTCTCAGTTAAAATAAACAAGTTCCACTCCCTTTCGATGGATGTTAGGAGCCATTACAATCAATTCTGGCATGTAAAGGAGGCTATTCCTTCTGACCTACAGTACTGTAGCTCGTATCTCACCATTGTGGTGCAGTATCTTTGCTGAATTGTCGTTTTGTTTCTTGAATTTTTGGTTCTGTGCCCAAGCTTCCAGTGTCTACAAATATGACATAGGATTTCACGAACTCAAAACACTGCTGCCATTAGTGGAAATTGGATTCCTTGCTTCGCTTTTGTCGTTCGTTTTGAGTTTGTTTATGTAAGCCACTAACAATGGTTACTATAATGTTTAACAATATACAGTTTGGCATTCTTTATAAGCGACACAAATTCAGCACCAAAATTTGAGTATGACAGCTAATTCGATTAGTTTTTCTTCAAGTTGTAGGACGTTTAAATAATAATAAAAGGCTAGATTTAC
The DNA here is from genome assembly GCA_034697705.1 of Ommatoiulus sabulosus. Classification (NCBI taxonomy): domain Eukaryota; kingdom Metazoa; phylum Arthropoda; class Diplopoda; order Julida; family Julidae; genus Ommatoiulus; species Ommatoiulus sabulosus. Next base: position 10,449 of record JAQGAO010003384.1, on the reverse strand, counting down.
AAATTACATTTTACTCGACCTTTCCATCTACTGTACATGTACTAGTACATGGTCATCATCAGGAGTACCAACTCGCAGAACACATAAAACCACAGGTAGTAACATGATGGAAACGAAATATTATGTTTTCAGCGAGTTGGTACCCATGATGATGACCATGTACTGTAAGTAAAATCTAATATAATTGGTAGAGTAATTGTAAATCTCACGTTATATTATTATTGCAGCTGGTGCAAATTTAAATAGAATTTTTTTATATCTTCTTTCATTGTCACTTTTATTCAAGTTGTATTTGCGTATGATGTACTTCAACACGAAAATCTTGTTTCTATTAAAAAAAAGATTCCGAGACTGGATAAATACCTGTACTTTACCATTTTTTTTTTTTTTTTTTGGTAAAAAACCGTGAAGTTTTTGTAACTTTACTACTTGACCTCCTAAAGCTAGGTTTACACACCGAGGAATTACACTACAGCTAGGTTTCCGAAACTGGAAACCCAAATCGAAGTTTCAGAGTAGTTTCCTCGGTGTGTACGAAATTTGGCACCCAACAAACCACTTCTGGATTTGAGTAGACGAAATACGCACATGGGAAATCCCCAGCTCATAAATTGGTAACATGAAGGACAAAATCGAAAAATATGGTTAACGGATACGTTAGTAGAGTGTGATCAATAGAGCATTTTTTTTATTTATTGAAAAGAAATGGGACAGCTCTAAAGCTGTATAAACGAACTGTTCAAACGAGACTGCAGGATCTAAATAGCGTTTATTCAGTGACAGATGTCATCGAAAAGCGCCATATGTGTGTGAAGCATTCGTCTACAAAACACGTGTTTACCAGCGCTCGAAATGCATTTGCAATTAACTAGCTCATTTGCATAAGTAGTTCAGCATAACCGTGAAATTAATGTTGCAAAATTTGATCTTGGGTGGTCGGAGAAAACATTCGTGCATTTTTATGCATAACTGATTGTATTTTTTTTTTGTCATAATGTGTAAACTGAATGGAGATGACATTCCTGGAAACTAGCATATCTGACAGTGCTTTGTAAAAAAAATTCAAGCAATAATCAAAAACGAATGCAATCGACATGTACATGTATGATGCATTAATTCTGTCCAACAGCTGAATGTGGCATAACATAATGCTTAAATCTGCTATACTTTTGTATACATGTAGCCTACAGTACGTGTATTAGTTTAACCTTGACAAATTTAATTGGTCTGGCGCCGCATTTTTTATAAGCTTTTAATCTACTGTACACTATACATTAGATGGTTTACTCGAAAGTAAAATCTTAACTACTACAGTATGTTACCAAAAGCGTCTAAAATGTTACAATTCGGTTTATCTGTCGTAATTGTGTTGATAAAATACTATGGATTTTACGATGCAGTTGCGTAACTGTGGATATGACACATTTCCTGTACTACAGTATGTGGGGTATTACTGTAGGTGGCTTTGCAGAAAATGTTTGCTCGTTTTGCTTCCTGGCAAAATGTTACTTTTTCTTCTAGAAACATCGAACACCATGTACCGGTATGATCTATTTTTGGCATTGACGTAGTTTATGCACGCGTTAGGAAAGTGTAGGCTATGAAAAACGAATATTTAGCTATGCATACTATACGTCATGCCTGTTCTAAAGAAAATAAAAATGCAAACTTTGCAATTTTTTTTTTTTTTGCAAACTCTATCACTTATTAACGAGAGATGCACCTTCGTATAGACACACTCTTTACTTACAGTAAGAGGTGCACCAATTGAAGTACAGTAGCTTTTAGCTTATCTTTTTTTTTAGGTTATATTGCATGCCGTATTTTATGATATAACGCAATATTGCTTTTCTTTGACAATAACAGTTTGCTAACACAGTTATACATGTATGTTGGACTCAGTATTCTTGCATTGGTTATGATTTTCTTCTTTGGTATATGAAAGCAGTTTTTCTCCTGCTTTTCAATTGAAACTTGTCAATGCCATAGCCACAAATACAATGATTTTTTTCATTGTTTCTAGAAAATTTGGAAATATGATTTCCAGAATATGAACTTGGACTAGCTCTTTTTACTGTTATTCCCAATGCATAAAAGGACATTAGTTTAATTAATTATCCTTGTTTTCAATTTCTTCCCGCTCACTGTCAGGATAATCAGGATATCATTTATTGTAACTTAGTTTTATTTTATTTTTTACATAGTTTGAGGTCATAACTTGTAATTAAATATTTAATGAAAATTGTGAAAACAAATCTTTTTCCACATAAAACGTTGTCGATAGATTTTTTGGTTAAACTATTTCTCAAGTCACTTTTTATTTGGAATATACTGTATATTCGGGGAAGCTTTAATGGTTGATACAAATCGCAGAAATGTACTTGAAATGTGTACTGCCTTGTAATGAGTGAATAGGCTACATGCCATTTAATGTGTCATCTAAATATCTGAAGTGGCTCTTGAAGTTATCTCCCTTTTCAAGATATAATGCAGCTTTAAGGTTCAAGCTTGGTCGTTTCCTAGCATTAGTCATATCACAAAATTGAACCTGAATTTTTATTTTATAAATAGTCAGCCTTCGCATATCTTTATCAGATTGAAAAGTTTATGAACATCTTCATTGCAATATTACTGTAACTGTTTTGTAGTTATCAAGGAAAGCAGTGTGATAAATTCATTACAGTTTTTTAAACTAAAATTGGATGTTATCATTATGGTGTTTGACTAAAATTGCTTGACTATTTTTGATAAAATTACGTTGGGCTGATAAGATAACATTATAACTACTCATTATATATGTACATGTATATGAAAAAAGGCTAAGCACGCATAGAATGTCGCGATTGTCTATTGTTTTTTCATTGAATTTGTAGGTTGGCTTATTATTATCATCCTTTAATACCTTTATATCATCAAATTCGGGGTTTTATACTTTCATTTCTCTGCAACTCAGTTTTACTGACCTACATTATACAATTATGCATCTACAGAATGTCTTACATGCATATCATATCAAATACTGGCAATAAAATAATAGACAAGTTTTAGCAAGAAACGTATTTGCGTTGGCAAATGTTTTCCCAACAAATGAACATTTAAAATTAAAAAGCAAATACAGTAAGTGTAGTTTAAGATCAAACAATGCGTTTACGTTTTTATAAAATTGGAAGAAAAATGATCAGCTTTATCTTTACCTGCCTTTGAAATCCGTCCCATTGTATCTAATTATCAGTCATATGACCAAATAAAATTTCTATTGATGATAACCAGTCATTTTCTTCTTTACAGTTTATGCGCTAATTTATAAAAGTTTATTATAAAAATATTTGTAATAATTATGTATAATCCAAAAAATTGCTTATGTATCCATTGGTTTGCTGCATATTAAAAATAGGATTTTATTTTATTTTTCAGGTACAATGGCGGGAAAATGTACACTTATATTGGGGAGGTATGTGTATCCATTAATCCATACCGAACCCTCAACATTTATGGAGAAGAATTTGTCAGAGAATACAAAGGAAGGGAGATCTTTGAACGACCTCCTCACCTGTTTGCAATTGCGGATGCAGCCTACAAAGCCATGAAACAAAGGGGTCGTGACACTTGCATTCTTATTTCTGGTAAGCTAATACCCAAAACTAACTTTATAATTGGCAAATTTCTTTAGTGGGGAAAAATATGAAAACAATGTATGTTTGGTGGAAATTCTTGAAACTGTCATACTATGTTACTATCAAGTAGGCCTACGTTTAAAAACAAAATCTTTTTAATTTTTTCTAAAACATAGCTACAGACTATTCTTGATCAGTATTAAAAGTTGTACTAAATTCACAATTTCTTTTTAATTTCAGGTGAAAGTGGCTCTGGTAAAACAGAAAACTCCAAAATTATCATGCGGTACATCGCTGCGGTGACCAATGTGCACGGCCAACAAGAGGTTGACAGGTATGTGGAGGTTCCATTTGTTTAAGGTTTTTGTTTATGATAGGTTTTGTGTAATAAGCGTTTTTAATTATGAAAAATGGCAATAATTTTAGGGTAAAGAATGTGCTCCTTCAATCTAATGCAATTCTGGAAGCTTTTGGAAATGCAAAAACCAATCGCAATGATAACTCAAGTAGATTTGGAAAATACATGGACATCAATTTTGATTTTAATGGTGATCCCATTGGGGGTCACATTAATAATTATTTATTAGAAAAGGTAAGTGAAGGGAAGGTGATTTTTATTCTCAGTTCCTATTCGAAGTCATAAATTTCTTCCTGATTTGCGTTTACAAGAACATTTAGCATGTGTCAAAGTATTTCCTATAATGTTTTTGTTAAATTTTTCTCCATATAGTAATTTTGAATTATTTGTTTCTTTAAGTCAAGAGTAGTTATGCAGCAAAATGGAGAAAGGAATTTCCATTCTTTTTATCAGGTAAAGTGTGTTTTAATTTAAATCTGTCATTATCCAGAAGGGGTTGGCTCATGTAAGGGACCTTAAATTATGATAGTTCTTTCAATTTCCTACAAATTGCGCTATGATAAAGCCATTTGCCGAGTATTTAAATTTATATTCATACTAGGAATACATCTTTCAAGAATGCATTCATTAGGCTGAAATAATTTCTGATAGTGTTATCATTCTTTGTAAATTTTGATGCTACTATTTTTACTTACTTTTTTAAATTATTTTGTGAAGGTTTAAGGTTTAATTATTTTGTGTTAGGTGTATATTTAACTGAAATTTTTCTGAATACAATTATTTATATTTTTACCATAGTTGATTTTTGGGGCTTCCGACCAGGAATTATCCAAATACCATCTTTCTAAAGATCCTGATAAATATCATTATATACGACAAGGAAAAGCTCACAAAGTAAGTGATAAGATCAAATAAATTGTGGCCAATTTGAAAATAAAAAATGAAACAAATATTTTAATCAATAAAACATTTCAGACTGAAAGCATAAATGACCGATCTGATTATAAGGCTGCAAACGCAGCTATGAGATCTGTGGGGTTTGACGCAAAAGAAATTGATACGATTTGGAGGGTTGTGGCTGCCATAATGCATTTGGTAAAGCAGTTTATATTTCATCAATCTGCATTCTTTTTAAAATTCATGATTACCTGACGTATGATTTTTTACTGAAGGGCAACATTGAGTTTGCTGTTGAGCAAGATGTCAGCAAGATTAAAAATAGCAAGGATTTGAGTATATTGGCAGAGCTTCTGAAAGTGACAACAAATCAACTATCGGAAGCTTTGTGCCACCGAGTGATTGCAGCTGGTGGTGAAGTGATGCAAAAGGGACACACGGCCAATGAAGCTATTTATGGGAAAGATGCTTTTGGAAAGGTTATTAAGCAATTCAAAAAATAAACGAATTACTGACACTGGTTTCAAATGATTTATTCAGTAAGCTTTATATAGATTAATTGTATATTTTCAGGCAGTTTATGAACGCTTATTCACGTGGATTGTTGGAAAAGTCAATGATGCCCTCCAAGTAAAAGCTACTGGCAGTAAGTTCAGCAAAGATATTGTTATTGGAGTTTTGGATATTTACGGATTTGAAATTTTCGACAACAACAGGTTGGATTTCAACGTATTTCTTGAGTATTTCTTATTGTTCGACAGTTGCCTTATTTTTAGCGTAACCTTTACCTGCTTAACATTAGTTTTGAACAGTTCTGCATCAATTACTGTAACGAGAAATTGCAACAGTTGTTCATTGAGCTTGTTTTGAAGCAAGAACAAGAGGAATACATGAGGGAAGGAATTGAATGGACAAAGGTCAGCATTGGTGTAAAGATTAAACTCCAATTGTACATATTATTGTTTGGTAATTAATTTTAATTTTCCCATATAGATTGATTATTTCAATAATCAAATCATATGTGATTTGGTGGAGCAGCAGCATAAGGGTATTATCGCTATAATGGACGAAGCATGCCTTAATGTGGGAAAAGTAACAGACGCGGTGAGTATTCATTGTAAATATTTTGAAAATTCTTTTTTTTTTCTGTAATGGTAAAAAAAGTTGTATTTTTGATGAGAAAAGTCGTATTTTTATTTTAGATGCTTTTAGAAGCAATGGACAACAAGCTCAAAAGCCATGGTCACTATACGAGTAGAAAGGTAAATATTCAGGTTTTCAATGCTAATTCTTTTTGTACGTGTATAATTGTTTTTCCCAACTTGTTTGTTTTAATGTTTCAGTTGTCGTGTCTTCTGCCTGTAATTTTGGTGTGTTTTTATATTTATGCAGTTTAATTTGTTTCTTTGAATTTTTCAGTTGTCCCCAACTGACAAAACTATGGAGCATGCCAATCATTTTAAAATCCGCCATTATGCTGGCGATGTGATATATTCGGTTATTGGATTTCTTGACAAAAATAAAGACACGCTTTTCCAGGATTTCAAAAGGCTATTATACTGCAGGTAAGATTAAAGCATGGCCTGTTTAAATAGCGCTTTTTTTCCAACTTAACAATGGCACATTTATTTCCGTAATTTAATTTAGTTCTGATGAAAATATCAAGGCCATGTGGCCAGAAGGTGCTCAAGATGTTTCTAAGGTTTGCCTAATTTTGATATTTTCATTTTAAATAACTGTCATGAATTGTGCGTGATTTGGAATTTATTTTCTAACACGAATTCAGGTGACCAAACGACCATTAACGTCTGGGACTTTATTTAAAAATTCGATGATAGCCCTAGTACAGAACTTAATCACCAAGGTAAAGTATTTATTATAAAAAAATAAAAAAATACTAAATAATTAAAACATGTAAAAGCAGGATGTGGATGAGTTAATTATTTACTTAAAAAATAAATAACTTTGTCTGATAGGAGCCATATTACGTGAGGTGTATTAAACCAAATGAACAAAAATCGCCAGTTTTGTTCCATGATGAGAGAGTGAGACATCAAGTTAACTATTTAGGACTCATTGAAAATGTTAGAGTGAGACGTGCTGGATTTGCGTATCGCCAAACATACACAAAGTTTTTGAAACGGTAAGTAAACATATTAGTGGTCAATTTTTAGTTTTTATTACATTAAGTCATTAATTAATTTCGTTTATTGTAATAGGTACAAGATGATATCACATTACACTTGGCCCAACTTTCGCGGCCCTTCTGATAAGGATGGTGTAACTGTGCTCATTAATGAATTAGGATTTGCGCATGATGTAAAATATGGAAAAACGAAAATTTTCGTTCGTTCGCCAAAAACCCTTTTTGCACTGGAGCAAAAACGGTCCTACCTAATACCCGGCATTGTGATATTTCTTCAAAAGGTCATTATTGCATCTATTTTAGACAACATTGTGTCTTTTATGAAAGAGTTCATGGTGATGAAATTTTAAGTAAATTTCAAAACTATTTACGTTTAATTATGATTTTAGATTTGGAGAGGAACGTTGGCGCGTATGCGTTACAAGAAAATGAAGGCAGCTGTTACCATCATTAGACGTTATCGAAAATACAAGATGCGTTCCTATATTGTTACGCTATTGAATTCGTTTAGGTAATTGGCAAATCCGTTTTCTTATTCCAATTTTAAACCTGGTTTTATTGTATATAAATGTAAATTTTAATTTTAATAGAAATGTGAAAAGCTCCAGAGACTATGGAAAGAGTATTATCTGGCCAAAACACCCAACAGTGCTGAGTGGCGTGGTTGGAGATTTCCATAAAATTTTTAATAGGCAAGTTTTACCTTAATTGTTTGCTAATGTAATGTATGTTGTGTGTACGTTTTGTTTATAAAAGATAGTCACTTTAAAGGTGGAGAGCATGCATGATCTTGAGAAAGATTCCTCGCGATGAGTGGCCCCAATTGAAAATCAAAATTGCAGCAGCAGAGGCGTTGAAAGGAAGGCGCTTGGATTGGGGATATACGAGGAAATGGGAAGGAAATTACCTTGGAATTGTAAGTTTTGCTGAGCATTGTTAAATCAAAAATTTTCACACTTGTTTACATTTTGCCTGGTTACATTTTACATCTTTAGTCGAGCGAAAATCAGAATGCGCACTTGTTCAACTCATCGGTGAATTCCCTGAAAACAAAGGACGATTTTAAGACAGTTTTGTTTTCAAGTTTTATCAAAAAGGTGAGTTATTTTTGCCGATTTTAAAGTCCATAAATGCTAGGGCTGCGATTGGAGTGGTATGGTTATACTTTTAAAGACAAGCAAAACTTATTATTCAGTAGTTATACTGCAGCTGCAAAGTTTTTCCAAACTTTTACGAGACATTTTAAAGCAAGCAACGCGGATTCAAAAGCCACAAGTTAATTTATATGGTCATTTGTATTGCTTCTAGTTCAATAAATGCAACAAAAGTGCAGATCGTGCTATACTCGTGACGGAAAAGTTCATCTACAAAATTGACTGCAAAAAATTTAATCCGCTGAAATCGCACATCCCTTTTAATGATGTGAGTATAAACCTCAATATTTTACGATTTTTTTCAAAGTAAATCACACGAGGTAAATTTATATTATTGTGTATTTCTTTCTAATTATAGATCACGGGAGTCAGCCTGAGTCCATCCACTGACCAACTGGTAATAATACATCTTCGAGGCGGAAATGATTTTGTGTTTGCGCTTACTGGACCTGGTAGAGATAGTCGAGCCCCAGAACTAGTCGGTGTGTTGTGCAACCAGTGGCAAATGTGAGCATTTATATCTTTAAATTTTTGTTGAATCGCAGCTATTGTCGCCTTTTCTCTGATTCATGCGGGCATATTTTCCTACGCAAAACCTTCATGGATTTGTGCAAAGGTTGTATTTCTCTAATTTGATTGAAATATTTTTTCTGTACATTTTTCAGTCAACACAAGCAAGACCTTCGAGTCAATGTTGGACCTCAGCTTCAGTGCTTTCTGGGAAACAAAACAAAAACCATTAATGTTGAAATTAGTGGGAATGTGGCGATGCCAACTTTTAAGAAAAATGGACCAAATCTCGTATTTTTAAGCCCGTAATGGTTTAAATCACAGATTGGATAATAAATCATGGTGATACTTTACCTTTTGTCTCTTAAAGTGACAAGCAGCCACACCATTACCTTAATTGATGGGAACTTTTAATGACATTGACATTGTAGATATTGTATTTAATGTTTTAAATTTTAAGCTGAATTTACATTGGTTTATATTGGTCAAATATATCAATAATAAAAAATTTCGCACGCAATACTCCATTCCATATCATGTTTCTGTGAATTGAATGCATTTACTGTAAATGCTTTGATTTGAAATAATAAATTTTATTGATATAACTAATTATGTGCCTAAATTTACTCATCATGATAGTCTTTCATTCCTGGTCAAATGATGTAATAAGAAACTTACATTTTTGCTTCGTGACCATACAACATTTTATGCAACCAACGTGGAAACATCCTTACCTGACCAAAAATCCTGATTGTGCGGAGAGGTTGGAAAATGAAGTTCCGTGGATAATCTACAAAATGTGAGATAAACCGAAAGATGACATTACAAATATTAATGGAAAAAAATATCACAAACGTGCTTATGCAAGAGATTTTGTAAAAAGATTTTAAGAGAAATCAAATATTTTTCTAAAAAGAAAATCACATAGAAAAATGCTGCTATTTGAAATATCAATTGTAAAGTTTTATTTTTTTTTAAAAAAATGTGTTGTTAAGAAATAAGTTTACAATTTTGGACAAAACATTATATAATTCATGAAAGCAATGTTTTTAGGACCCCTGTAGTCAAGTCACCGTACATGTATCTATTTTTATTATTTTATTAAAACAAAAATATATTGTTAATGTAAAACGTTTATGGGATTTATCTCATTTTGTGGATTTGTTACCGTATGTGCATCGCACCAAAAATAGTGTTGCTTTCAGATTCAATCACGCATTGAAGAAAACTAAGGCTTTAGACGTCCCTGGAAAAGTTTGCTCGGACGCTGGACTTTTCAAACATTCCATAGCATACCTCTTGCATACCATGAAAAAATGGCGTAAAACCGTAAATGGAATTTCAATTTAGGAAAAATAGTTTTTTAAAATCACTTTCTACCCCTTAATCTCGTCTTACGCTGTGTTTTAAACGTTTTATGGATTCAGCTCGTCGAGACGTATCGAAAGAGCCCGAAATCGATAAAATCGGAAAACATTTTTGTTTTTGACAGAAAAAATCATGTTCTTCAAATTGTTCGTTTTAGGCTCATTCGATTCGTATCGACGTATGGATTCTCAAAAACGGCTAAAAACGAGTTTAAGAGGTCAAAAAGGCATATTTAAAATTATAAAAAAATGCTTTTAATAATATGCATTTTGTATGCTGTATGTTATGCATTAATTAAAACAAGGGGTGGACTTTTGAATCACACTGTATATTTGAATAGAGCCGTGTTTAATTAAAGCGCCATAATTAAAGTGCTTTCAGGGGCTTTGTCTGACATCAAGG
>JAQGAO010003383.1:0-17130 GCA_034697705.1 Ommatoiulus sabulosus | reverse complement strand
TGCAAATCCTGCAAAATGCCAATTGTACAGGACAATTTTTAAATTTTTGCTAATTTTTCATTTTTTTCTGGGGGGGGGCAGTCAGACATCTGGGGTGGGCCAGGCCCACCCGGCCCCATAGCTAGTTACGCCAATGCTCATGGCTCGCAGCTTTTAATAATTCATAAAATGAATTCTCGGTGGATTGAAAACTTATTTCCATTATAATGAAATTGACTTAGAAAAAGAAAAAAGCACGGATGTCGAGCTGAAAAGTTTATTTTAGCCTTACGTTATGACGCATCGACGTATTTTAAGGATATTCAATAAATTGATATTTTAAGAAAGCGAACGTAGGCTTTTCTTTTGGTAATTAATTGGTTCATATATTGATTAACTGCTGACCAAACCACGTTAGGTACAAGTATATCCTGAAACATTCGGAGAAAAAAACAATAAATATTGCATATACCGACATGCACTATACACGTACATTATAATTGCATTTTTTAAGATGAAGTTAGTGAGATGTTTTGAACTCAACAGAGGTTAACTAATAATCAATTTATAGGATCTTTCGTATCATAGATTTTTGAGTTGTTATTAGAGTTATTGCTTCTACTCTAATTAAGATTTATAAATTAGAATTACACGATGCATTATGCACTATTGGAGACATGACGGAGCTCAATTTTGCATACTGTACAAAACACATTTACAAATAAATTGACTGTTTGTATATCCACGTTGATTTCATCACCGAGTTCCTGATTTTATGCGGAAATTTATAATACAGGACCGTGTCAACTGAAATTATCGAACTTCAGTGGAATCTCATTAACTTAAGAAGTCGCTTTAAAAAATTCTGATAGAACGAACTCATTTCCAGTCCCCGTCATTGGGTATATGGATGAATAATATCGATCTCTTCGTTTAAGACGAATTTCTAATTCGGATTTTACTAATGTTCAGCTACATGTATAACTAATGAATTTTCGAGTTTCCGAGCATTCGCGCTTTATTACGTTAAAACTATCTTTAGAGTTTAGACAATAGAGAGATTCAGTGCACCAAAAAGCTATGCACGTTAAACGACAACGTTATGAGAAGCTACTCCATTTTTACGCCTAAACTTCTTCGTTTCTCAAATCTGTCAATAGATATCGCTACTGTAAGACATAGCCTTTAACAACAGTCACACTGTACATCAATTTAAAGCCCTCCTTAACGATAAATTGTAGCCAAAGTTAAACAATTAACGTTTGTCGTTTCACGTGCGAGATGCACTGAATCTCTCTAATATGAAAATATGTACGTTATGACGGATAGTTTCCTGATTAAAAGTTGCAGTACCTTCCCATTCAAATACTCGGGAGTAGGATTTCATTCAAACTTCGATGAAACTTGTGTTTTTCTTTTGTTTAAATCACGTTGTGCCTCACTTCCGATAATAACGAAATATAATGTACACTAACGAAAATATTTGACGTGTTTTAAGATTCGGCAGAACGAGGTTAGACATGTATCATCACCGAAATGACAAATTTCGAAAACTTTTCATGCACAATACGTCTTAGATGGTAACCGGCATATTCTAAGGTTTTACGCATCCAGATTATCTCAACACGACATTATGGAGTGAAATAATGAACAATTTATCTGCGCAGTTTATGGACAATGTTTTAGCTCAATCCTGCTTTTTTTTTATAAAATACTCGCGTAAAATTGCCCGACTTTCGCACTTGCCTCGGAAATTCCGAATGCGATGCGTTTCAAGCTCGTAAGTGACCTTGTGGACCAACTGAGTCATAAATGTTTATCCTTGTTGCCTATGCAAGAAGAGCGTGTGTAGCGCTTTGTTTTTGGATATAAATGCATTTTTATAGCGGGATTTATACGCGCGGTACTCCCAGCATTAAACGAAAAGCCTAAATAGGACAAAACATTGTACACGCACTAGTCCATTTGACATCTTCAACCAATAAAGGTAAAGGGCAGTAAAAACTACAGTTACACCTTTTTTCTTCGAACTAGGTCAAAGCATAAAAAGGGGTTGGCTAGATAGTTCTTCGATTTGCTTAAAAGCTTTATTGGAAAAGCTCACTTCCTGTTGAACGGAATGGCAAAGACAAAAAATAAAACCATTTCGTCGTGCGGATTGTAATCCACTCACATTTTTCTTTTATTGTATTTCTCCTAATCAATGCACAATAATGCATGGCGCTTTTTCACTGCACGGTTTTGAGTCACATGTCTTCGACAAAAACGCAAATTTAACACGTTTTCACACATGCACACAAACAAATATGGCGATTGTCGAAATTTAGCAGAAAAAAATTATACTCTTCGTCCCAACCAACACGAATGTATTTATATTTCGATGAATCAATGAAAACAGTCATACGTGTTCGAAAAATGTATTCGTCCGCATTGGTGCAAAATGGCTCGGTGAACACTGTCTAGACTTGAATCCGTTTTCCTAGACAGCACATTCATAAATGTCATCTAAGAAAGAAAAGCCAGCACTTTAATAATATTTGGTCCGCATGCCTCGGAATGAAATGTATTATACCGACTATAGCGACTGAACCGCTTTCTTCACTTCATAAATGCTTTTACAAAGTAAATGTTCATAATAAACATGAATTTATTATCGTGAGAATGGTGAGATATCGCAGTTATCACTTGTAAAGAGAAAACAAACAGCACTTGGTTTTTAATCTAGGCAAGGCTTAGTTTAACATTGATTTTCTCCAACGAAATGAAAGCTGATACATTTTTTATCGAAAGATGTATATTTAAAATATATTTCAAATATATCTGCTGTATTTGGCAGTTTGAGAGCAGTAACCACTGTTTATTGAAGCAATTGTTAGCTCTAAACATTAGGTTCCCAACACCCGCAATAAAGAAACAAAATTCAACGCTAGAATTTTGGAATAAAAAAAGAAAAGACAAAAACTTGTTACTTCGTTTCCTGTATCAAAGTAACTTTACTATAATGATGGGCACGAAATTATCGACTGAATGGTTATTACCGTCGAAAGCATTCGATCATGTAAATCCCTGAAGAAAAACGAAATTGATTGCACCGATATTCAGCCATCTGTCAGCCTTGTAGTAATATGCTTGGTTCTGTCAAATCAAATTTGTATAAAATTACCACGGAATATTGAACTATAAAACCAATAAACCACTACAACAGCATATAGGCTCATTTACGAAGCAATTGTTATGATGATATTTAAAATTCCGGCGGCTTTATCTGCGCTATCAGATATAAAAATAAAAAACAAGCGAATATTAGGAAGTCTCGTACATGCGCAAACATAACATTAAATATAGAGATGAAACCAAGTAACTTTTTCACTGGCCTCGCTCGCTTTAATGATGACGCTTATTATGAAAGATTTGGTGTTAAATTAAAAATAAACCAACGTTTTTATTACGGATATAATAGTATTGCTTTCATCAGCATACACTGCTGGAATCTTAATCATCGGCTTTTATATCTAAACGTTCAATTACTTTCATAAAAATTAAATTCATCGCAAATAGTAAATCTGGCATCAAGGCTGCTTTGAAGCTAAATGATGAAGTTTAGAATAAATGAGATGCCTCGAACTAACATCATGCACATTGACGAAGAAATGAACGTAAAACAACTACAACGTGTCAACTTGATTAGTAGGGTGTGTCCAACCCCCCTCGAATGTCACTTTTCATACCTAACTCATCTTGCAGGAAAAAATGTCAACAAATGTCTTACGTCCACCGATTTAAAAATTGACAAACGTTTACAAATGAAACTGGCAGTGTTAGTTTTTTCACAATGCTCGTGGGAAAAACAACTAAAACATTTATTTGAACAGAATTACTTGCCTCCTCCAGGAAAAAAAAAGTTATAATAAAATCGTGTCTAAGTCAAACTTCGGTCAATATAGAGTAAGCGATGAAGCAATATTTCATTATGTCCATTTAGACTGAGCTGCGTGCGCACCTCGAGGAGAACAACCAGCCATAGCTACACTCTAGGGATGAACCTGATGGCTTTCTAAAAGACACGAGGCAAGCATCGAGGCACCAATTGGCAGTTCCATCAGCTCTGCTAGGGAAAAAAAGTATTTCACTTCAACGCCAAGGATTTTAATCGATAGTTGTAATCATGAACTGCTCGATTCCAACGTCTCTATTTGTGCTCATCTCAGCTGCGCCACAAAACACACCGGAGGAAAAGATGCCAACAAAGTTGATTTCTAATGCAGTCCTCTTCCATTAGAAAATCAGTCTAAAATTAGTTCACGAAGATTTTATATTTTAGATGGACAACGTCAATGGAATTTATAGCCTGTGATGGTGACGTTCCGATCAATAGACTGTAAAGTGAATTAATCTGTTGCTAATTGCATGCAGGCAGTTGTTTACAAAAAATATTCACATTTTGTTACATACGCTTATATTTCCAGAAACAACTGGCAACAAACCAGTTGTTGTCTATCTATATATATATAAAAGATATGCATGTTTGTATATTTGTGGCTTAGTATGTCAAAAGTTGTTCCATGAAGCGCCTTTGCTTCAGCAATGTTTCAGCAAGTCGCTATCGGTAAGTACAGCCCGGGCAACTTTGCCCGAGTTTTACGGCTAGTAAGTTATATAATGATATGCAAATAATCAAATTTTAATCTATTTTCTACCGATAATGAAATATTTTAAGTTTTATAAATCAATATTCCATTCAAACCCATTTCTTCGTTACACGAACAAGCTTGCAAACGTACAAAATGAGAGACTGAATCATACATGACTATTTACATAACCAATCATCGCTAATTTGATGTGCAGCAACATACTTGTACATGTAGTTTATATTGGGAAACGGTGTACGTCAGCGCTAAACCGAGTTAATGATGCGTGAAAATGATGTCTGTGCAAACACATCCGACATTATTTACAATGGTGATGTAGTATGTACTTAGCAGTCCATCACCACTGCGCAACACGGTACACCATTAACAGCTTGTCGATTTTCATAGAAATTGTCTGTAAATCCAAACTGCGAGAAGGGAAACAACCTTGCCAGTGGCAAACAAACTTTAAAGCATCCAAAACTCGTTTTAAATAAGTTTACGTGTATAATGGCGTTTATCGAACTGAATAAATCGTGAATGCCAAGCATGACCAGCAAAGACTACGTTTCTAAGGACAAAGCAAAAGTCAAGCAAATCAAAGATAACCTGCAGGCATTTTTTTAATTTCACTAGAATTCAATGAAATATTATATATGTACATTAAGCCATGTTAAAGTAATCATGATGCAACAGTTCGTAGTTTCACATAGGTTTTGATTATGTGTCACAAATATATCGACCTTTGTAGTATTACATTAATTTAGATGGTTCAAAAAATTGCATGCTAAATTCATGAAAATGGCAGTAATGAAGCGTTTCTCTAGGTACAATTTGGGTTTCATAATGCACGTACATGTATGAATAAAAGCTAAAAGATGACACTACTCAATACAGTATATCGATGATTTCTAACTTCCGTATGACTAGGAACAGTTGATCTACCAACTTAAGCTAAACAAAGCACTTCAACGTAAACCACATTCGGAACATTGATAACCAAATTTCAATAACATCACGTGGTTGTTAATTTCCTGTTATAAATATGAAATATTAAGTAACTTGAGTTTTTTAAAATGATCGGGAAGCATTTTTGAAAATCGTACTGTCCCATATTTCGACCCCATTGGTTGTGTTCTAAAAATGCTGTAAACATGCCAAAATTAGATTTACGTTCACTGCGCTATCACGTTTACAATCATGCATATGCACATATTTATTGCTTTTAATCTCATTCATCTCTTCCATATATCTTCACTTTGCAACAAAAATGACTTTATGATTTCCCCTGACGAATTCATAAAATTCCGAATGGGTAATGGATTGAGGAACGTCGCTCGGACAGCAGCACGCAATGGATTGCGTCAACGTAATCGAAATTAACATACGTTGAAACTAAAATGATGGCAACACGCCTCAATCGGGAAAAAAATCAAATATACATTGTACAGTATAAAGACTGTAACAATATTATATCAAAAAGACGAACGTGCATGCATCCATTACTTATACACAATAATTGCATTATAACATTGCATGGATGTTTGTCCTTTTTTCACTAACACTACATTCTTTCCTTTTATTTCCGGAAATTAAGGCTTTGAGAACTTGTGTAATGAAAGTTAAACCTATATATCTAGTGCAAAAATCACGGTTTACATTTGTGGGTACATGTATTTATGAAGCCATTTACTATCTGCCTTAAACATCGTTGGATTATTTTTCTGTTGTTTATTCAACCACATTGTAAGAAGCTCGAATACGAATGTCAAATACGCTGAAATGTATGGGGCAATTTCTTACGAAATTCATCTTCCAGCAAGCAAATCAAAAACCCAAAATGGTGGGACGATCACAGTCCATGATGATTGGTCTGCCTTTGTGATACTTTTTTATAGTCGTGATTTTTACATTATATCAATGCATTTACTTTCAACCTGATTCATCTGTATAAAAAGATTCCCCTCAATTAAGTTATTTGTTTTCTGGTAACATTAAATGCTGCTAAAATGTGACCTTGCGGATGACCTATTTATTAGGGCTCAAGTCAACAATTTCTCATCTGACTGCAGGTCTTCTATGAATATGTAAATAGAAATATAGCAATTGTTTAACGTTATAATTTGTCATAGCCTAGGCCTGGAATAATCTACAACGTGAGTAGTTCAGGGAGTGCCATTATAAATAATTCATTTATGATGTGCTCCGAGCTATTACCGGTAGATTAATAAGCCCATGTCCCAGTTGCTCTCTAGTATTTTTGGCATGCAAATTCACTCCTCTTTCCATATTTATTTAATGCACTAAAGCCTATTAAAACGTTAGCACGCACTTTTAAACTGCGCTTTCAATAAATTAAATACTTGTTCATTTTGGTCATGATCACCTAATTAAATTATCTCCCTCCTGGTGAAACTAAATATTGATTCATGCAACTCCGTGTACAGGAAGTACGTGTATTTGTACAATGATGTAAAGCTGGGTCAACGAGGCTTTTTAGCCCACATCCATAGTAAAGGTACATTGCACCATCAAATAGTGGAAATGTCCCGCAGGCACAAAATGAACAGGAAACTAACCAAGTGGTCCATCAATATACTAGCTACCTAAAATAATCAACATATTTTAATGGATATCCATTAGACGTTTTTGAAGATACATGTCAGAAGATTTTTGGAAAGTAGCGAGTTCCCAGAAACCCGAGTGAGACTGGGTGCCAACCGAAACTTTATCTATAGTAAATCAACCTGTATATTTTTATTTAAACGTATAAAGCATAGCTCATTTTGCTGTGGTAGCTTTTTGATAGTTTTTTTAATTAAACAAATTTCTACAAAAATCTAAATATGTACCTGGCAGATACAGCGTGAGCAGAGTTGTTTGAAATTGATGGGCGACCAACGGGGTGTTAATGTAACATCTGACTCACCTAAAGTGAGGAGTTTATTTTCTAACAGTTTGTCGGTTTAACATTAAACGCATAATTCTGCAACCGGGCATGGTCATTAAAAATTCTTTTCATATGGGAGGTTCGTCTTTTCGGTGATGAAACACAGAGGCCTAATTATCCAGCGAAACGTGCAGCAACAACACGATATTGGAATAAGGTATGCCTGTTTAGCATACGAACATTTGAATGGTGAGTTGTCACGTCATGAGCGTTCCACAAACTGTGACCTTTTATCGAGAAGCCTTAAGGCCAATCGCGAATTTAATGGCTAATGCGAGTCAGACGCCAAATATTATGAAAACACAGCGTTCAAAGTCATATAGATTTTTTGAAAATACAAGACTAAAGAGTATAAACAGCGTGCGTCGGTATCTCGTCGGTCTTATCAAATAATCTAATTATATACATGTACGTGATCATGATTGAAATCAAAAATATGTCGAATGATGCATGCTAAAGTCAATTTACAAAACGTTTGCTGGGTGAAGGTGGTGATACGATGCACCTTCAATAAACATCATTAACTTACCAGTCGGCGCCTTGAATGTCTGTTTCTCAACATGTGTATATGCCACCAATCAGTGGCAGCCTTTTTATCTAGAATTTAGTTCCATCTGGGTTCAAAATAAATTTAGCGAATTTTTCGTATAGCAACCCTTTTTATCTTCTTTAAAAATTGTATTTCTGATTTTTGGAGAAAAACACAAAATGTCATTTGTCGATTAATACGCGATAATAACTCCAGGTTTCAAAACATAGACACTAATAAAAATAACATCGATGAAAATAATAATGTAAATAACTTATTTTGAAAACTAGCAACGCTCATTTTTATATCGATGAGTATCAATTATTACTTGTAATAAGGGATTTCCTGTTTCTAAAATATTGAATCAAGAATTTTAGCAATTTCGATGTTTGTTTCTCAACATGCGCCGATGCTACCAGCGTTTGCCTAACATCAGGG
This sequence comes from Ommatoiulus sabulosus, assembly GCA_034697705.1. Lineage (NCBI taxonomy): Eukaryota > Metazoa > Arthropoda > Diplopoda > Julida > Julidae > Ommatoiulus > Ommatoiulus sabulosus. The sequence goes on along the minus strand of JAQGAO010003383.1, from coordinate 8,606 downwards.
GCAGACATTTTCTCTAGAAATGATTCCACTTACAGTATAGGTGCAAAATAAATTTTGATCGTTTTTGAAAATTGTCTGTTTCTCATAATGTTTGGTTCTCAACATGCTTCCACTTGGGTACAAAATAAATTTTATCTTTTCTGATAATGTCTGTTTTTCAACATGCGCCTATGCTACCAGTGTTTGCCTCACATCAGGCTCAGCCATTTTATCTGTTATTTAGTTAGTTCCACTTGGGTAACAAATAAATTTAGCAAATTTTTCGTACAGCATCCCTTTTTATAGTTTTTTTTAAAATTTCAGTTCTAATTTTTGGAGAAATAAAATTTCATTTGCGCATTATTAGGCGATGATAAAAACGCCAGGGTTCATAGCATAGATACAAATGAAAATAACATAGATGAAAATGATACAGTACATTACTCATTTTGAAAACTATAATCTATTAATTTTATATCGATGAGTATAAATTCTTACTTTTAAGCTGTACAGGTACGTAACAATCTTCGTCGTAAATGCTGGCTTAACTGCTGCATACCGTAGAATTGTTATTCTAAATTTGTCGTAATGAATATTTGCATCTTGGATCGAGCAATTAAAATATAAATAAAACTCCGCAGTAATTTCCTCGCAATTATTATTGACAGCCTAGTTCTAATTTTTTTTAAAATGCTGACATACAGTGTATACTGTACATCTGCTAATTAATTTTTTTTGAAGGAAATAATTACATCCTGGGTCAAGTAATTACAAAGAGAAATAAATATTCCGCAGTGTAATTTACGCAATTAACATTGAAGATATTACAGTTATTATTGGCAGCGAATTTTGAACGAAAAAAAAATAACTAAGTTGATTACCTTTCATTATTTGAAGTCATAATATTCAAACAACTTTCTAATTACGTACAAAGTTGGCTTGACAGCTAGAATGAAGCAGGCGCAAAAACAAGACGCTCACTAATGCCACCGTTGGGAATTCCCGTACCCCGCTATCTTCCTACTTTCAGCGAAATAATTAAGCCATGCCCGCGAAACGTAAGCCAAACTTTATGTACGTAAAAGTTCAACGACGCCTTTTTTGGAGTGCCATCAGGCGTGAAAGAGGTAGTGATATCCTATTAGTGATATTGATTCCAAACTATGTGATGCGAGAGCCATGAAAATACTTCACAGATTACATCTTAAAATTTCATTGTACTGGTAGTTATTAGCCATTAAGCATTTGTAATACGATAAGACTCGGCGAGGCTGCCATTCCCGTTTTAATTTTTATGACGATGGTCCTTGAACTCAATATCAGCCGCAAGAGGCAAGCTCCTGAGGAAGCAGCTGGCAATTACCGGCACCAGGCAAACAATTAATGCAAATTTTATCGGCAAACGACTATGTGCTTACGCCTTCACCTACACACGTGCAATATTAAGTTGCGCACTTTCAAGACACACGGGAACAGTTTCGACTATCACCGAGCTAATGCAAAAATTCCGTAAAACATGAAACGAATGTTTAAAACGAGTTAACTTCTTAAAAAACTACATTTAAAACTAGTTAAAACAATTTTCACTTCGCGAAACAAATATCCATACTGAAAGTTTGCTAGAAAAACAGCCAACAGAATTATCCTCGACAACTTATCAATACCAACATTCATTTTTTATTTTTATTTTCAGAAAAACAAATGCATTAATTACGACTTATTTCTGAATGATTCAGTACACTGTCGGGTAATTTTCGAATGCGCCGTTTTAAGGACAATAAAGAATTTAATTCTCATTCAGTTGTAAACAGCATTTCAGTTGTTGTCTTGAGTCGACTCAAGTATTTACAAACCTACTGTATAAAGGAACCCCAATAAGTTTGTAAAATAGAAATTACCTAAATAGGACTGGCATATATGCATGGTACTCGTATAATTCCATAAAACATGACGTGCTTATCGTTTTGCGCATGCGTGGTTTCAATTCCCCTCCAAATCGAACAACGCAACTCTTTACGGATAATTCCAATTAGTGAGTAGGTGAGTTCGATCGGATGCCCCGGGATTGCGGCGCTTCAATTCGCGGAGGCGGACATTGTCAACGGAATGTGTTTTGTCGATTTTCACGACGTGCCAAATTTGTGATTTCGTGTCTCGAATTGTTCTTTCTGGCGTGTCACCCGTTGATCGTAGCTTTCCTCTGGTCATTTTTGATTCGCGCCGTTCCTGGCCAGCTTGAAAAGGTCAATTGGAGAGCGGCGTGTTAGCCCTAGAAAGGCAACGGGTAAACACCGCGTCCAGCGTCAAACAATGGAAATGCTTATTGATCAAACTCGCTCGTCTATAAATATCCAGCCGGGTTTGTTCTATTGTTTAGATAATCAATGATTCCTCAATCCGACGGATTAATTCGGGATGAAAATTATCGAGTGGGAGTTGCGGCAATGCTATAATTATAACTCCCAGCCTCTATTAACCGCCAGTTTGAGCACTTAGGATTGTTGTGACAAAATCTCTTAATTACGTACAATTTATTTCCAGTTGCCTTTGACAACGCTGCCAGCACACGCTTTGTCATGTTAAACGTCAGCGACCTCTTTTCTCAAGACCACCTCACAAAAGCCGAGCGGCTGTTAAACGTTCGTCGTATTAAAAGCTCAAATTTAACATTACCTCGATTACTCTCCTGGATGCAGATTCACGTGTGTTAGGAAACCTGAAAATGAAAAGTTGACGTACGAGCGTATGGATTGCGCGGATCTCTGTTCGGTGTATTATTACTGTTGTGATAGAAAATAAAATGAATAGGCGTACTTTACGAAAATTATTTACAATGTAAAGTACATGTGCAGCCTATACAGGGGAAATTAAAATAAAGTTTGGATTTAGAATGCCTGACACAAAAAATTGCATTTTGAAACTTACGTAATTTACTTGTATCACTGATGGCACTTGCATGCCATTTCTGTCGAGCTCACTTTCTTATTAACGGATACCTGGTTTGATCTTGTAAATCATCTAAGCATATTAGCAGTTGGCACTGTTTTTTTTTGTTAAATGCAGCCTTTATTTTCTCACGACAGTCACAAAATTACGGCATAAATTGGAGAAATATTGAAATGCATTCGTTATTGTCAAAAACGAAACAAGAAGAACGTTCCTAATCTGTTCCATTTGATAAAACAGTACCAGAAAAATGTGCCAGAGTTTTTTTTTTCTGGTATTGTTCTATCTAATGGAACGAATTAGAAACGTTCTTCTTGTTCCGGTTTTTGAGAATAACGGATGCTTTTCAATACTTATCTAATTTGGACAGTGATTTTGTGACTGATGTAAATGTACTGTATACGAAATAAAAGTAGGTGCATGCACTCCTTGTTGGCGCCTTTCATATTCTGGTGCGAAAAAAACTGTGGCGCCGCCCTGTTGGTTGAAGTGATATCTTCAATATCAACCCGCCCTCACCCACACCCTTATCTTATGAAATAACTTTAACCAACAAGGCGGCGCTGCGCTGTTTTTGCACCCAAAAAAGCGGCGAGTGCACTTACTTATATTTCGCATACTGTGGTGAAAGGTTAGTCCAGGTTAGTTGAAGCCATTCGAGTAGACGAGCCGTGGTTTGGTATTATATGAAACGTTTGCCAATGGTACTCCAGGGTTTTATGAAATTACAGCAATTCCGGTAAGATCAGCATCTATGCTACCCATTTGAGTTGATGTACGTGATCACTCGACTATCTTGACAAGCTAATAAACGCAATACAAGACTGATGCTTTTACAAATCTATTTCATTAAATACTTTACCCAAAGATAATTGCCAATGGTCGATTTTCCTCACATTGCAAATGTGTAGAAAATCGGCAGTTCTAAACCACCTTATTCATATACTAATGAAAAATGTAAGCGACCTTAAAATGGCCATAAATTGGGCGTAATTCTAGTATCTACGACACTATACAACAGAAGTCAAATCCAAAGTTAAAATATCTACAGTGTTTACTTCGACGACAGATGAGAGCAATGGAGTCTTTGTAAATTGTGGTTGCCTAATTACTGACGTTATTTTGCTAGCATTTAATGGAGAAACTGGGTCGAGCCAATCAGTTTCACAACACTGCAGGCAATCCGGCAAAGATATTATCAGTGATGCCAACATCAATTCCCATCAGACCAAAGCAGTTTTGAAGGTTGGTGGAAACGATGGAAAGAAGTCATCAAAATGGCGGTGATTCGCGTAATCTCATCGTATATGAAGGAAAGCAGTCGTTGGTCAAATAATGCAGTTTTTTTTAAGTACTTTGCACTTAGTTGGGCACTGATAATCTCAAGTAGAACGCAGCATGCGCGGTCATGACAAACTGAGCGGTTGCGCATAGTGCATTGCAGCACTGGACCAGATAAGTAACGATATCATAACACCGCGAGATACAGAAAATGTCAGCAGTGGCGCAAGATTGTTAGCAATTCACTTCAGTAAATAAACGAGCTAATTAAGGAGGAACCTGGACAAATGGAATCCACAACATGCTGGCCAGCAGAGATTACATATCAACTTATTGATAAGAATGAACGGTTGTTATTTGTTCTATGGGAGGAGCCTTCACATGTAGGCTACATGCAGTACATATGGTTGTTTCCACTACGAACACACGACCGATATTTTAATGCCAAGAAATAATCAGATTCAGCTGGTAAAGGTGTTCCAACGACTAATATCCACGGATGATGCTCAATCATATGATGGGAATGCAAATTTAGTGTTGCCACGTGACAACGTAGTGCACAATATAAGTGTAGAACTTTGATTAAGTATAGTTTTGACTACATGATTCGCACGTTACGTTTCTACGAGCGTTTAAGTCTAGATTTTCATACAGATTCTTTTGCGAATCTAGAGGGTGGGGTTCCTGACCACCATATCCTGAGGGTCCCCTGGTCAGGCTATTTCGCTCTCCTTCCCCCCACCTATACCACTAAGGTAAGTGGCTCTACTGGAATTTGTATATTATAAGTTAGTGTAATTTTATATTTAGTAAAATAAACACAATATGGACTCGTTCCGCCCTTCCCCTCCTCATTTCGGGCCCCCAGGTTAGAGCCCTGTCAGCCCCCATCATGTTGCTCAGTTATTGTTCGTTATGGACATTTGACAATGAAGAGCAAGTGAATTCAAATGCATTGCGTTTACATGTTTTGAATTACGAGCGTATATTAAAATACAAATCACGAGCTTATTTTTACGAATTGGTCTTCTACGAGTATTTTATTATTTCGAAATGTTCGTGTAAAACACTGCCTGTTTGTCGCCTTCGTCTACAATGGGAACTGACTTTCGTGCACCAACTTGCAGGTTGCATCATTGTAAACTGCACATTAAAAATGAACCCCGTTTTTGTGCCGAAGCGTGGAAGCTTGACAATCACAACGGCTAAGGATGACATATTCCGTGTCGGTTAATTTACGCACACCCATTTCCGAATGCATATTTGATCGCAAAATCCTACTATTTTATGCCCGCGTAGCCTTGGCCATTAAAACCAGCAAAAATCTAAGTGCTGTTGGTCACGGATCCTCCTCCGAGGTTAAAATACTTGACGCGTGTGTCGGCATGATAACAGTTATCGGAAATGCCGTTAGACCCTCGCAAAGACTCGTGGAAAAAATTAATAACGGGTTTGTTCCTAACCATCAGTAAATTGAAAATGCAGGTCCGTCAATGATCTGCTGAGATTTATCTAATCCGTTATTCCGGTTATTGGAATAACGCTTGTCGATTTGGCACACGTGACTTCCCGACTGCCAAAGTACGATATTCTACATGTATCCGAGTACCCCTACTACAAGTATATATGAAACAAAAATCCAAGACAGAAATAACCAAATTTGATTGGCAGAATGGTTTAATTTTAGATTGACGCATAGCGTGTTACTGTATTTTTACATACTGCATAAATCGTACATGCGATGCTGACGTACATCGTACTGTCATGTCCATCACGTGCATTTTTGCATGCCCGGCTCATTGATTAAAAAGCACCCAATGCCTCGCGTGTTATTTTAGGAAATGCAATATAGATTTTTTGGCTAAATCCTTGCCCATGCAGACAAAATATTGCACGCAAATAACCATATACATGTATAGGAATAACAATTATTGATTTGTTTGTATAATTAAATGTAAAGTTGAGTAATATAACTATATTGGGGAGTTTGATGCCAATCGGTGTTTTTTAGAAACCTAGGATAGATGAATGTCAAGGTAAACATGCAGCAATTCACGAGGCTTTTAAGCTTACTGAATTTCATCGTCAAGTAATTACGCGAGCAAAATGTGAAATGTTTAGTGTGTGAGAGGCAAACTGAATAGAAAACCTACCGTATTCTGAAAAGAAATGTGCAGTAGGCGTACGCAGTATACTGTTTGTTGTTGTTGTTGATGTTCAATATATGCAGTCTAGGAATTTCATTATTGCATTTGTACGCGTTCTTAATATTTGCCCAAGTAGAATTCTCATTATCAAGAACGCTTAAACCTTCCACTAATATCATAAGTACTATTTACCATCATCTACTCGTCCATTTTTATGCAATAATATTTACTAGCCGGAGAACCGGGTCATACGTGAAACGTTCCATCGGTTTTTCAGTCTAAATTTAGTTGTGAATTGTTTTTTCAGTACAAATTAATTTCAGAATCCCCCGAAAAATCTTCTTTTTCCGGTACTAGGCTCCACAAAGCGGTGCATTAAGGGTGGTGCATTTTCATGAAACGTACACGGTTCAACAAAGCGGTGCATTTTCATGAAACGTACACGGTTCAGCTTACACGAAACGCGCATGGTTCAGCCTAATAGGCGGTCATTATGTTAGTGAAAATGGGATAAAATGTGCGATCATGGAGAAGGGGTAATGTTTTCGAGATCGCGAACCCCCCTAGTTTAATTCTGGGGTGTTGAGAAATATTGCTGTACAATTTTGGAGCAATCGATTGAGTGGATCAAAAGTTGTTAGGGAACAATTAAGGCAGGCCATCTCTCCATCCCTCCACATACAGCTCTTCTTTATATATATATACTGTATATATATATATATATATATATCGTTGCCGCTTTTTGCAGAAAAAAATGCAAGTCAGAGAATTTGGAGCCCGAAGCTTAGCATATGGTATAGGTGTAGAATATGTTTTAATAATTTAACAAAAAAAAATCACAAATAATTGCATTTTTAACTTAAAAATCTTAAAAGAATTTCTCTTACTTAAAAACAATCGTAAAACATGATATGTTCGTATACGGTGTGGTAAGTTCAAAAGAAGCACCATTGAAGTGTCCAAAAATATAATTTAAAAAATGCAAAAATTCTGTTAGAATAGCCACATCTGTTGTATACGTGATGAATTTAATTGGAAATGTTTGTGGTGCTCGACAAGCAAAATGACAGAATGTGGTGTCATGGCAATTGACAATTTTTTTTAATGCCAAACAACACTTCAGCAAGAATTCCATAGCCGCCATATGCTACGTCAAATTCTGTGATGTTTGTAATGCGGCTATTGAATTGGACCAATTTACACATCACAGGGCAGTTGCAGAGTAAAGCGAACAAAACGCCATACGACATATCTGAGTAAAATCCAAGCACATATAGCGTGGTTTGAAATCCACGCTTCCCATCGATCATTTCAGACAGGCCAATAAAAATCCCATTATAAAAATAAATGGACATTTTTATCAGAAAAAAATGTCCCTACACAATGGCCGAGGCGTCATGGCGCAGTTTATGCTACTCTCGGGAAAATTCTATTGCTTAGATTCCCATTTCGTGTTTCTTTTAAAGGTGCATGCATTTCACAATTAACTTCTGTAAAAGTGATGGACAGCAAATTAATAATGTGGCACAATAGACATCCATGAGATGACAGAGCAGAAATGTCAAATGATGCTGTAACGAAACCTTAAGGTTAGCAATCATGAGCCATACATGCATAGCAACAGAAGAGGAAACCACGAAAATGCACCGACACTAGGACACAATTTATTATCTACAAGGCGACACGGAAGTTTGAAATTATAGGACAATTCAACCACTGCGGATAATGCGGCAGATGCTTGTAATGCGCGTGTAATCCGGATGTGCAGACAGAAACTAAAACCATACGGAAGTTGATCTCCAATGTCGTAAATGGAATTATGCAAGCACCCCAATTTAACTTAAAATTGTACATTGACTTAACTTCAAGACAGGTTTTCGTGGCTAAGATACTCAAAAGGTAGTTTTGTTTTTCTTAGAATGTGTCAAGTAATAATTGATCGTGACGGTGGATGTAATAACTATTAGGGAGATTTTGCATAGCGTAGAAAATAGCGTAAAGGCCACGGTATCTGCCCATCGTGCTAGATAACGTTGCGTGCCACTTCGGCGTTTTTTGCAGATCGTAAGGCCAGTTTCGCGCGTTATAACCCACCATCTTGGAAGTCGCGCTGGCTTCACTATAAATCGGACATACTCCCATGTTAGGCAATGCAATGTCTCAAAAATCGAAGCGAGCAAGTGAAGCCGATTTGTCGGCAACGGAACTTTAACACGATTTTTTAAATTGATATCATTGTAAATTCTGGGCCTA
>JAQGAO010003382.1:0-17132 GCA_034697705.1 Ommatoiulus sabulosus | reverse complement strand
CTTACTCATTTTTATGAGGATTTAGTCGAGATGTTTGCTCTACTTTCGTCAATGGTATTTCCTTGACTGCAAAATGAAATATTAATTGCAGCGGTCAGCAGAAACTAAAAAAGTTCGGACACGTACGCTCACGGGGAATAATTGTGAGACGCCATTAATGAAATGCATTATTTGAAGGCGCGTGGGTTTTGGAGAAGGGCGATGTGTTTGAAAATGTAAAAAAAAGCCGAGCCGTTACCTGATGACCTTTACCTATATTTCCGACGTTGTTATTATTATTATTGTTATTACGGTCTTTTTTCTCCCATATTTTAACATGCAATATGATTCTCGTGTTGGGGAGCGGGCTGCGTGATGCATAATAATCGCCTAACGCTCTAGGCCTAATCGAAATTCAAAGACCTAGCCCTACTTTTCGAAACGATCGCCACTCGCTTTTATTATTTTGTTGTTATTTATGAATTTGATTCAATAATAGATTAAATCCATTCTTAACCTCCATTTCCCCTTTTCGTCCAGTTTACGAAAGTTATGACCTGGGAAATCGACGTGTTTATATAAATTCCTATAACGTTTGACGTTTGTAATCTGTTCCTGTTTCGACCATTTTGGAGAAGCGTGATGGTCATTTGGTGGACTTATTTACGAGTTCACGATTGGCTGACTTTCTGAAACACATTCGAGTTGTTTAGACGCAAAAATGATTTTAATGCGGTGGCGCCATCTTTCGACGTCGAATTTCTTATTCTTTCACAAATCGCTGTAACCGTCAATCCGACATACGGACATTTGCACATTTTTGACAATAAGAAATTAATTTTTTCCCACAGAATTGTTTTTCTAGTTTAATTAGCAAACGCACATTATATACATGTATATTACAAGAGGAAAAAATTCACTTAAAAGTAATGAAAATGAAGTGAAGAATGCATCATTTTTAATGTGGGTGATAAAATGTGCTAAATTTCTTTATTCAAGCCTGCGTTTCTGTGCTGAAAAATTCGGGCAAAATTAAACCAAAGTTAATTAGAACGCAACGGTACATTAGTGTTAGATTAACTAATTTATGTGAATATAGATGTTGTTATCATTTTGACGCATTTATGCTTTGTTATACACTACAGTATTAAATTGCGTTTAAAATACATGTAACTGAGAGATATTTTTAAAAAATTGGGTAAAATTTGTGTTAAATGTCGATTAAAATTATCAAAGCATCTACTTTTGCGTTTTCGAAAATGTATTACTACTGTGTAATTGGTGTAATGGTTTAGCTCATTCGTTTTAAAATTGGCGGTTGTTTCATAATTTTCATCTATTATCCTTTGGTACAGGTATAGACAGGTAGCACCTGAAGCAACACCTTGCGGACAGCTCTGCAATTAGATAGCTCGTTAACTGAAGCGCCGTATGATTGCAGTGAAAGCTCACGTCTGTTGTTTGACTTAAACAATGAACCCATTGAAGACAAAAACGCCCGTCGCTCATGCGCTGATAAAGTAACCATACGTCATTTCTATGTCATTCCTACTTTTTGGCTGTCAAAAACGAAATGGACGAGAGCTCTACTTCGTCATAAGAAATCGATTCATTGTATAATTTATGGAACAATAAAGTGATAACGGAAAAAGTCATTTTAAACATCACTCTCCTGAAAATTAATAATTTTTTAATTGTATCAGTTGTTTTGCAGTTGTCGATAAGTTCAACCGAAATTATTGTGAACAATTTTTAATTTTTTTAATAAAGTATAAATATTTTAAACAAAACACATTGCGTAACGTATACAGCAAATTATTTCGCTGAATTATTTGTAATTTATCTAATTTTATATCAGTTTTTAGAAGCAGCACATCCTGTCAGAACTCCTACCACTATTTTCCCTATTTCCTCTGTCGATTTAAACTGTAACCTTATACATGTACCATGAAAAAAGCCTGCAAGGATGTAGATTTCTAGTTTCTAAAAAGTAATCTTCACTTCAAATGATTAAATTTTCGTGTTATTTTTATCACTGTCGAGTATTTGTATTTTGTAATTGTTTCCCAATTTTCTTTCCAAATTTAAATTATCTGACATTCAAGTTAGCACTAAATATAATTATATATAAGTATTCAGCACTATAATTATAATTTAATAATTTTATAAGATGAAACTTTCTTGCCTGAAATTTATTTGGTGAAACCCTCAAATTTCATAAATGCCGCGTTATGATTCACATTAATTCCCATAATGCATCAGTTTAAAACAAATGGTTTTAACAAAATTTTCATAATAACTGCTTGATTTTCCCCCTTTATTGTATTTGTCGTTCAATATTACTTTATCAATAAAACATCTCAGTTGTATTTTGTATTTAATCAGACGCTTAATGCATATAATACGCGCTAATATAAAATTTCCGCAGAAATTTTAATTTTCTCGAGCTTGAGTAGGCTAGGGACATTACTGCATAGGAATCTTCTTTAACATCACTGCACTGCCGGTGGAGCAAAAACAGGTGACAGCGTCGGAGGATTTTCGGGGTCAAATTTTAATGTAAAAAAAATCAGAGATGAGCTATGTTACGGTATTTTGTTTATTTCTTACATTATAATGCGGCGGTTCGTCTGTATCACACCAGTAAAATAACTAATTGAATTTATCGCACTCGAGTCCGACGACATTCTAAACAAATATGACAGATCTCTTCCGCTCAGCCCTTGGGTATTTCAGCAGTTCCAATCCGAGAGAAGATAATGATTTTGTTGGCCAATTTGTCGAGTTGGGATCGTCCAAGCTTAGAGTTAAAAGAGTTATTGCAGAAGGTATGAAAAAGCGTGAGGAATTTAACGAATGATTAATATTATTAATCTTAACCGGTTGATGTACGATGAATGTATTGAAGTAGGCTTAACGTTAAAATGGAGCCTATATGATCGAATTACAATATTATCATTACTATTTCTAAAACTGTCAATTGCGTGTATTTTAGTTACTTTTATCGTTTGGTTGTACATGTGCCCGTTGCAGTAGTTTAGAGGAATACAGACGCTTTAGAAACTCCTTCCAGCTTGTCATGAATGAGCGTGCTTCCAATCAACAAGGAAAAGAACTTTTAGATTTTCGATTCATCTGAATCTCGTCATTATATAGAAATGATAAAACAATATCTTACACAGACCATATTGGAATATTTACTTAAGAATGACAGTCTGATAACTCTACCTTCTTTAATATTTGAGGAAGTACCTTCGTATTACGATAGATTGGGATGGTTTTTTAGTCAGGCTTGGCTCAAACATTTCCATGCTACATTTAGAACTTTGGTAACAGTGCAATTGGAAAATGTCAAAGAAGTGTCCCCTGAACAACGCCCCTCTCACATCACTTGTACTAAAATAAACCTTAGATTTCTACTGTTTTCAGGAGGGTTTGCATTTGTATTTGTGGCTCAAGACCTGACCACAGGCAAGGAGTATGCTCTAAAAGTAAATAAACTGCATTTAAAATTGATATTTCAAAGAAAAAATAGTTAAATTATTCTGTAATTATTGATTTCATTTTCCTTTTGGAAATAGCGTCTTATTGCAGCAGATGAAGATTCCGGAAAGGTCATCCGTCAAGAAATATCATTTCTTGTATCCTTTTCTGGCATTATTGTTTACATGCATCATGAAGATCGGAAAATTGTATTAATTTATGGTGTTTGTCTTTAACTAAGTATGTCAGAAAAAACTTGGGGATCATCCACATGTCATTCAATTTCACAGTGCCTGTTCTGGTAAAGAAAATGGAGCCCAGGGAAATAGGATGGAATATTTGATATTAACAGAGCTCTGCACAGGTGAGTTTTTCTATACTTTTAGTTTTGCTAATTTTAGATATATGAACTCTAAATTAACGTTTGAACATCAATGATGATCATTTGTAGGTGGCCCTCTCATCGATTTGTTACGACATCGGCAACAAACATTTCCTTTGGAGTCCATTGCTCAGATATTTTACCAAACATGTAAAGCTGTTCAGCACATGCATTCGCAGCAGCCTCCCATCATCCATCGGGACTTAAAGGTATTTGGTGAATGCCAATATTCAGTGTGCAATGTATGTATCATGTATTAAATGTGAAATGAATGTTCCACCCATTAGATTGAGAACTTGCTTGTTAGTTCTGCTGGCCACATAAAATTATGCGATTTTGGAAGTGCTACAACGAATGCTTATTATCCAGATATGTCATGGAGTGCAATTCAAAGAAGTATTTTAGAAGATGAGGTGAGTAATCATCTTTTTTTATAATTAATGAAAAATGTATGAAATTTGAATTCAGTCTAGTAGCTTGATAATTTTTTTATTTGTAGATGGCAAAAATTACCACTCCCATGTATCGGGCACCTGAAATGTTGGACACTTACAATAACTATCCTGTAAATGAGGCTGTGGATATTTGGGTAAATAAATATTATAAACTTTGTTTAAGGATTCACTAATCTTTTGTATATGTTGCATTAATTTCTCCCCTATAATATGGTTAGTGCCCAACACCGGGATACCACTGTCAACAATTACAGGTTTTTGATTAGGCAACAATTTTAAACTGTCCAATTTTTAATTTTACATTGCTGAGTGTGTTTTCAAATATCAATGATGCATGGCAAAAATTTAACTAATATCTGTTTTTTATCTTTAAGGAGATACTTAGTTTGTTTACATTTATCTGTCATTCTTAAGTTGTTTTACTTTCATAAAACTATTTAGCATTTAGGATAAGCTTAGATATCCAGATAATTGAAATTGAGAAATGTTTATTTATGTAGGCATTAGGTTGTCTACTTTTCATGTTGTGCTTCAATGAACATCCTTTTGAGGATTCTGCTAAATTGCGAATTCTTAATGGCAACTACAGTATTCCTGCTTCGGACACCAAATATGAAGTGTTTCATGATCTCATACGTGAGTTCCATTTCCATGTTTTATATATGCTACTCTTACCTTATTTCTCTTTTCCAGTATGTGTTGTAAACAATTTCCTTCAATACTTTACTAGATGGTATGCTCCAAGTGAATCCAAGGGAACGTCCTACCATCCACGATGTTGTGGAAAGATTGGAAGAAATTGGACAAGCTCGACAGATAAAATTGCATGATCATTTACATCTTGGACAAAGCAATCGAGAAAATAATGCATCTAGTCTTGGTATGTCCTACTCATTGAAATTCTGACGTATTAGCATTTTGTGGTACAAAGTTGTTATACAATGACTTTTCTTAGGTAATATACCACAACAACAGAACAGGATGTGCCCAGATTCAACTGCAAATTCCCAACCCATTACTAATGTTCAACCCTCGGAGGCTCACTCTCAGCCACCATCCGCAGCTATTTCGCATAACCAGCAACCGATGATGGAATCAAATTCAAGCTTTTTCACTTCGTTGCGAGGTGGAGCTGGCAGCATCTTAAAGAACCTTCGAGATACTTCATCCAAAGTGATGCAGAGTGTACAGCAGTGAGTTCTTTTCTTTATATTTCGAATTTAAGTAATCTGATTCTTTTCATCTCTACTTGCATGTTAATTACATTGTTTTATTCTAGGTCAATAGCGAGGTCAGATTTGGATTTCAACTATATTACATCAAGAGTGGGTGGTTAGTGTTGTTTGGAAATGCTGTGATTAATTTTTGACAGTTGGATTTTCTATCTTCACCTAATTGTGAGCATTATTGTAGCAATGTCATTTCCTGCTGAAGGGCTTGAATCCACGTACCGCAATCATGTAGAAGATGTAAAAGGCATGCTGGATACTCGGCATGGCAACCACTATTTTATTTATAATGTTTCTGGGCGATCATATCCGCCATCAAAATTCAATGGGCACGTGAGTAGCTAGACATAAATGAGTTTTAGTTTGCAAGTGCCAAATAGTAATTTATTGACTCATGGCTAGGTTATGGATAGCAGCTGGGTACCAAAACGGGCACCGACGCTGAGATCACTTTTCAAACTGTGTCAGAGTATGGGTTCATGGCTAATGCAAAATCAGCAAAATGTTTGCATTGTACATTGTTTGGTATGTGCTTGAAACATTGGATATTTTTTTTGATTGCCAGAATAATGAAAATTCACGATTTTTTCTTCCAGGATGGCAAAGCATCATCAGCCACTCTAGTCTGTGCGTTCCTTATCTACTGTCATCTTTTTGCAACTCCTGAGGATGCCTTGCAGATGTTTGCTGTTAGACGTAGTCCACCAGGGCTCTGTGCTTCCCAGCAAAGGTGCTTTTCTTTTGGGATTATTGTATTTTTGGATGTTTTGAGGGATTTATAGTTATTTCATTCCCTGCTGTTGAATGGCGTTTACTTCCTCCCCCCACGTTTCATGTTGAGCCATGACATGCACAGGCAGTTTGAATAATTTATTCCATGTTATCCAAAATTTAGTTTTCATTGTATGCAATGGGTTAAGCAAATACATATATATATATATATATATGTTAATCAACTTCTATGAAGGGAATGATTGGCATTTTTCTTTGTATTTGTGGTTATTACTTGAATAGGAACCAAACGATCACAACAACATTTGCTTTTAATTCTTTCCAAGCTTCCGCGCTCTATCCCTTTTGTCTTTGTGGATTTTTATATGTAGATACCTGAAATATATCTGTGGCATGGTGTCTTTGGAAAGGCCAATTGTTCCTCATCATCAGACTGTATTTCTCGTTTCTCTCAACGTACAACCTATTCCACTGTTTACAAAACTTCGGTAATTTCACTCTCATTTTATTGGTGTCTTGTTTAATTTTTATGTTATGTATTGGCATGTTGCTGATTATGCCATTTTATTATATTCAAATCAGGGATGGCTGTCGCCCATTTATTGAAATCTATGTAGGTGATGATAGAGTTCTTTCAACATCTCAAGAATATGAACGACTAAGGTTTTTTGAATCTTACTTAAATTTGTTTTATCCTGAAGTCTAAACCTACTAATGTCCTTTTATGTCGTTAGGGTCTACAACATACAAGACAAGCTAATTTCAATTCCCCTAAGCATATCTTGCTGTGGAGATGTAACTATAATGCTACATCATGCACGCTCTACTCTCGGAAGTAAAGTTCAAGGCAGGGTGACAGCGATCCGAATGGTCCAAGTGCAGTTTCATACTGGTTTTATTCTTTCTGAGCAAGAACTTCTCACATTTTCCAAGTAATTGAAGTGTAATTGACTGCATCTTATGGTTCCCTCTCTTTCTCTGGCATTGATTAACTACCTTGCGTTTTTAATAGATCGGAAATTGATTGCATTGAAGAACCTGATCGATATTTGGAAGGTTTTCGAGTTGATGTGGGCATAAAGGTGGCGCCCAATGAACGTCCAAAAGCCTGCAATGAACATGTCCCTTGGGATGAATGTGCAGAGCCTCTGACTCCTCAACTGCTGTTTTCAACTGAAGAGGAGGAAGACCATGTCTTATCAAGTTTTGGTGGTTAGCACAATGTTCCTTATATGAATGAAAAATACTCAATTTATATCGTAAAACACTTTAGGACAGTAAATCTATCAATAAGACCTATTTAATATCACCAGCTTTTTCTATATTAAATGTGAAACAATGGTCCTTTATATTGTCTTTGTGAAATATGTAAACATGCTATAACTGACACGATAATGAAGTTTTCTTATTACTAAATTTGTAATGTTTGACCCCTTGGTTAATAATGCAGAGAATGTGCTTTTAATGGTTAGGAATGTTGCTCATCTCAAAGAAGGGTTAGCTTGAACTGAATTTTTAAAATGCTATTTAATTTTAACAAAATAATTTTTGCACTCCTGGGATGAAATCTGAATTTTTTCCCTTAGGTCATTGTAAGAAATCAATTCCTGTCAAAAAGCCTCCAAGACCTCCACCGCCATCTTGCATTCCAAATGCTGAGAAAACTACACCAACTACTTTTATGTCCTCCTTGAGTTGGGAACAGAATGAAGCTGAAAATTCTGAAAATCAAAAAACGAATGAGGTTGATTACTTTTAAACTAATTTACTTGATGGTAGCGTAATGTGAATCTTCATATTTTTAATAATGATTTTTGCTTTAATAGGTAAATGGTGATGGACTACCAAAGTCTCAGTTGCAAAACTATCCACGTGAAGAAAGTGTTGATTTGTTAAATCTTGGAGAAGCGGAAACTGGGCACAAATCTGGAGTGAATGGAGCCGCTGCGGGAGTTTCTTTGTTAGATATCGGAGGGGGAAATGACAACGACGGGGGTTTAACCATGGGTTTTCCATCTAGAGTACCGAGCAATTTTGACCTCTTGAGCTCTGGAGCTCCACTTATCCAACCAAAAGGTGGCATAGATAAAAAACCTCCATCAGCAACTTTTTCGGAAGCATTTGATCCCTTTGCAGATGCTTCTTCTACTAACTTAGCTTCCACCAATGAGCCTATACCTAAAATCATGGAGCCTCGAAAACATTCAGCTTCTGGTATGCCCCAGTCACATGACGATCTGTTTGATCCATTTGGAAATATGATGGGTCGGTCACGCACTTCGTCCACTCAGGTGAGCATTTGGCTTTTCTGAAAAAATGCAAGCATTTTGATTGTTGGAGTAAAATATTAAGGGTAGTATACATGTATTGGCTATTATTTGCATAAAGCTGACTGTAGATCATTCAAAAATAATGCTACTTTCTTATTGCAAAAATTCTTTACATGGCAATATTTCAGGATGCAAATTTGATGGGCAGTTGGGAATCTGTATTTTCACCTGGCTCACAGGGAGGACTCGGACAAGGGCTGACGAAAACCATTTCTGGAGCTAATTTGCCACGCAACGCCTCAACGCCGAATTTAGAAGCAAAAGCTGCCTCAAGCGATCCATTTGCAGATCTTGGTAAGTTTTTAAATTGAATTTTGAGAAGCTTGAATTTCCTTCTGCATTTGCCAAAATGTTTCCTAGTTGTCCATTGGGCATTAGGGTGCAGTTCGTATAAACTTAGTTTCATTAATTTCTTATGAGCCTTCAGACTGATTATTACCAAGTGTTCTTACTTTTCAAGACATTTGAAACTTCTTGCATTTTTTTTTTTCAAAAGAAAAAGGCATAAAGTCTAATTTGCTACAACTTCACTCTGCCATTTTGAACCATTCCTTGCTATTAAATGCTTGATTGATATTGTCTTACACAATATTTTTATGTGCATAACTGGCGGGTCCTGGATTTGGATTCTGAAAACGAGATTTGGCACATTTGCTAACTTTCCATCATTCTTACTTTAATTACTTTAAAAATATGAAACAAAATTCACTTGGCTCGCTGCTGAAATTATAGGCAACGTGGGTGGCTTTGTACCTGCTTGGCAGTCCAAGCGTAATCCCACTACACTACACATGACTTCTCCAGGTTGGAATGCTTCCTCTGGAGGAGGTAGTGGAGTGGGACAGCAACAAAGTCCCAGGGGTGGACAGGATGCAACTTCACCATGGCAACAAGCACCTCAGGGACCAGCTTCAACACCAACAACGCCTCAGCATGCAAAGTCTCCTTCGCAGGCACCCAACAGCAGGCCAGACTACAGCCGGAGCCATTTTGACAGTGTTTTTGGACGAGGGGGAGATTCATCGCAGAGGCCCTGTGGTAAGATTGAAGACGCTCATTGATGTTTAACAGTATTAAGGATCAGGGGGAAATCACTTTCAGTAATAATAATAAGTTTCTCAAAATGCATGATACAGTAAAACCTCGATTTTATGATCCTCTATTATATGGAACCTCTGTTTTATGACCTCATCGGCACGAGGCTCCTGCCAACCGCATTGTGCGTTTTTGGCTGGCGCAGGCCTCAACCGGAAAATTAATTAAATACATGTAGGTACCTTGTATAAGGGATTTGGCTTTGACAAAAAAAAATAAAGATGGTGAAACAGAAGAAGATTCATGATTTTTTCAAACCTGCCAAACAAAAGTGATATACATGTACATGTAATGTGATAAAATAACTTTGAATACTTAATTGACTTGTTTCCTATTTTTTTAAAATTGGTTTTCTATTGTTTTGAATTTCAACCTCGATTATCTGAACATTTCGATTATATGACACCTCTGGTCACAATTAGGTCATAAAATCGAGGTTTTATTTTACTGTATTTATCCAAATTAAGTAGATAGCTCGATTAATTGCAATGTATTTTAAAGTGGTAGCTAGGGTTGTATTGTGTTATGTAGGAATCACTTTTAATTGATTTGACGAAATCTGTCTCATTCGCCAATTTCTAGGGCCTAAGCCGAAGTTGGCGACTGATGAATTTGGGGATCTTTTGGGGAGTCAGGGATTTGGCTTTGTGGGAGGTAAACAGGGTGGACCAACTAGTATCAATGCTATGCGGAAGGAGGTATTGACCAAGGATATGGATCCTGATAAATTGAAGGTAACATGATATTAGAAATTTTCCCATGATTGTTATGGACAATGCCTGTAATCCCTTTTATGAAATGTTATTTTCATTTGGTAGATTATGGAGTGGACTGATGGGAAGCAACGCAACATCCGTGCTTTGCTGTGTTCATTGCACACAGTTCTGTGGGAAGGAGAAACCCGTTGGAAGGAAGTGGGGATGCATCAGTTGGTAGGACTCAACGATGTTAAAAAATATTACAAGAAGGCTTGCTTGGCCATTCATCCTGATAAGGTATGTGGAATATTGTAGGTTCGTTTGTGAAATAATTTAGCAGTTGGCATTTGGTTAATCATTTCGGGTTTTTTTTACAGCAAGCGGGAACAGATAATGAAGATTTGGCCAAACAGATTTTCATGGAGTTGAATGATGCATGGAGTGAATTTGAGAATAATGTCGACCAACAGAATCTCTTTGCACCCAAATAAATATCTTAATTTTGGGTTTAGCAAAATATACCATCGGGCCATAGGATAATGGTTGCAAGTGCTCGTGGTCATTATTATACTTATTCGAAGTCTCTAGATAGGTAAAATTATGGGAAGCTTTAAATTACTCGGAAAGAGCTGATATCGCCCTGGAATTCTCTAGAAATGTTATCGTCAAAGCTCTCCTTCTATAAATATATAGTCGCAAAGTTTTCCTGTATAGGGTTCACACTTCTTCACTCATCCTCATTTAGTGAACTTCAGTGTGAGCTGATTGTGACATCTTCCCCCCTCGACATTCCTGTATACAAATTGTAAATATTTATTGGCGATTCCTTAACTTTTCCTAGATTGTGATGAATGTGCATACGTACTTCTTTAGTACTTTAGGTTGTGGCCATTGTTTGCTCTCACTATGCTGGAAATTTTATTGCACAAAAACTGGGATTTTAACTGGATCTGTTATCCATTTACACCAGATTGATCTAAATTCTGTTTTCAATGGGCATGCAAGATGGATATGGATTGGATTGGGGTTTTAACTCTGGGAATTTCAATTGCTTTTAAAGGCATTCTTCAGAAAAGGTCACAAAACTATCACTATTTGGCAAATTTAATAACATCTCAATTTTAAATACAAGTTATCTATTAACTATGGTTTTATCCAAATAAAGTTTATTTTCCTACTTGTGCCAGCAGCAAATTATACGTAAGATGGGTCATATTTTGAGGATCATCGATATAGCCTTCGCGACTAATACCCCATATTTTTTTACAAAAATTTATTCAAAATCTTATGCCCAAAGTTTCTTTTTGAAAACGTAGATTCAGAATGATGCATGTTGTAAAATGTGCTGTACTTTCAACTTAAGCACAAATGTTCTGTAATGGCACGAGTCACCCAAACATGTTGTTAAGTAACATTAATATCCTTGATGGAAATATGTATAACGCCATTAATTAAAGATGAGGCATTACATATGCAAATTAAGCCAAGTGATGGCTCCTGATTGGGTTCTGTTCAAAACACATTGATCTTTTGAAAGGTGCTATTGCTAAATGCAATTTGAGCGCCATCCATGAGCATTTGTGTCAAAAGTCAGGCACATACATGTATAATGCTCAGCAGGGCATCATTCAGTGTAAGTTGACATATTTTACAATGTCATATAGTTTAAGTAAGTCTAAATCAGGTTTTCCTTTCAGAATCAAAATCTGTTGTCATTTATACAAAAAAAGGCAGCACATTTCAAATATTTATGATGTGGCTTTATGAGTTCTACATTTACGTGTATTTTGATAGTCCCTAATAAGTTTGTAATGTGCTGCCTAGTAGAATAAAAACTTTCATCCAGTATTATTCGGAAAATATTTTTTTTATCTAAATATGTCACACAAACGTAAATTATGCTGTTTATTGGAAATATTTATGTTGTAAATGTACTGAAAATCAAAATTTGTTTTTTGGGCATAATATTTAAATACATTTGTGTACTTTGGTAGCATCATGTTTTTAGTTTTAAAAGTTGATAACTGGAATGATTTTGGCATATTACTTTTAATAAGTTTAATTGTCCGATATTGTATGGCTTGTGTGCATTTTTAGATGCCATACTACATATCTGAATGCAATGGGTAACACATTTTGAAAACTCTTCCTCTTTTCCTTCTTTACGTGGTTCCATTTGACTTGGCATATTCTGGCATTGACCTAACTTATCTAAGGCTTTACTTCCACACATCAAGTACTCACGCATTACATCTCTCTACAGAATTATGAAGCAAATCTAAACACTATTTAGAATCGATCTGCTGATTTCCATCGAATATCAAAGGTATCTGTGTGGCATTTGTTATAAATTTAGTATTTTATATGGGTGATTGTGTTGGTCTCGTGATCCAATTTAGCCTTTGCGGCAAACAGTTTGACCACTTCACTGTGGTGATGCAGCTAGCATTTCTTTATTAACTATTTTAATATTCATATGTATATCCGAATGGATGGCATTTATTTCTATTTCCTTCATTACTCTGTGCAAATGTGTGTATAAAGCTGTTGGGTTAAAGGAGCAGTGTGCCATGAGTAAATAACGAAAATACTCATTTTCTTAATTCTTTGATGATTGGCAATAATATTCACTGACTATTCATATAATTATGTGGTGCTTTTATTTTCATAATTTCCCTCATGGGCACATTGAACTGTGCCGACGATTTGTTCCCTCATGTTGGACCATTGCTGATATCAGATCTCTCGATTGTCCCACAAGAATATAATTAGTTAACCTATCAATCAAGATGTATGTGTTGGATTTGTCTTTCGTCGCTGTAATAGATACGCTTAGGAAAATTTGTACTATTCACTCTCCTAGAGTGTATGGCGTCTGTATGAATCGAGTCTGTTGCATTGGTAAAAGTGGAGTGTTGTTGAATGTTGGAATGGTGCAAAATTATAAGTTGAAGATTTATTGCTCCTTGTTATTTACATCTTCTCGTCTTTAAAACTGTGCTTTAGATTTGCGATCCGTTGCATTCCAAATGTGTCTGTGATCCTGAAAATAACCACTTACAGTAATTGTTTCTGGAAATGATTCCCTGACATCTGTAGAAAAGAATATAAATATATTTAAGCACCACAGTACTGTAGTATAGTAGTTGATGTTTTCGCAATGGTAATTGTTGCATTTAACCATGATTCCACTAATGACGCAATCGGATGGTCAATCTGGTGTGCACCAGTGTAGGCACACCGGTCTGTAAAGTTTTTTTGCGCCTGCTGCCTGCAATAGTGCAGATTTAACAGACTTATGCCTCACCTTGTAGCCTACACCGGTGCACACCAAATTGACCATCCGAATGCGCCATAAACAATCCTTCCCATCTCTCCACCTTCCAAATCAATCCCCCTGGGGCCATCCAGGAATGATGTCACTATTTTCTAAATTTTTTAGACCTATACTTCCCTCCTCCTTTCAACAACGTCATCACCTGTAATAGTCGTGAAACCTAACTACTAGAGCTGCTAACCAATGTTATGTTTACCTTTTAGTATTAAAGGTGCACGTACACTTTTAAAACATTTTAAAATAACTTTACTTGGAACACTGGATAAACCTTGTATGAAAGGTGGATTGATTTATCATTGGCAGGTATAAAAACGTGATATCACACTGACAGTTTACCCCCACCCCTATTGTCACGAATTGTCACAAATTCAGCATACCCCCCACCCCCTAAGTTCGATCGTCACGTCATTTCTGGATGCCTCCCTCCCCCCCCCCTCCTTTACAGGATTTAGTATATGTATATGTCCAACATGGATCTCAATCAAATTCAGATATGATACCCAATCAACAAGGCACATTATGGTACAGTTTATATGATAGTAGACTCATGGGACTCCCTATATTGTAATTATCTAATGCACTTAGGGTGTTCATATAGTATAAATTAAGGAACTTAATTCAAGGCTCATTTTAATTATTTTGATGTAGCTTATCAAAAAGTTGATTTATACCTTTTTCTTATGGCTAATCACTAATTAGTGTTTTTTGCAATATTTCATAAATTTGGGTACCTTGTATTGTTAGGAGGGCATCATCCACAATGACATCACAATATACATACTGTATATTGGGAAGTACGACTGCCCCGTACCTGTCACAAAAAAAAAATTAAATCTATAGAATATTCTCTTCGACGTCAGACAATTTAAATATTTTGCACAACATTCCTTAATTTGCAAAATAATGCGCTTTTGGTTTAGCGATAGTTTCCCCATGCTTTTTATTTTGAAAATGGCGCTCTCACTATCACCTTTCTTCCCTTTCCGAAAAATGGGAAGTTTCCCACGCCGCCATTTTTTGATGTTCGTTCGTGGTTCGTTTAGCGACCACCAGTTGCCGTCCTGAGCGCTGGGCGAACAGCTGCTCTACTACTGCCAATCTAATTCAATTTATTAGATGTGCCGGAGTAATTCAATGAAGTTAATCGGTAGAAGCTAACAACTGCATGGGGTGAACCTCTGCCGAAATATGGACGCCACCCTACCTGTTATCAAAAGGCCCGCTATGAGGTGGAGGGTATCTTTGGACGCGATTCTGTTAGTTGCTGGTAAGTTTTTCTACAAAAGTTTTTCTTATTTGCCAGCTTTCAAACTTGTTGCATGACGCTTACCCAAAACGCATTTTCGTGCCTGCTAAGTTGGTTTAAAACTGCGGAAATCTTTAATAACTTGGCCGGGGGATGAAGGACGGATAGATGATTGAGGAATATACGATCGAACAACTTCCCGATGTAATTCATGCCATGATTTATTACACCATTTGGCACTCAATTGTTGAGGAATATTTCGTAAAAACCGTGTAAACGCGTTCAATGTACGCATGGACGCGCGTAATTTGACACTAATGATCCCTTGATGCCACTATAAATAGGCCCTATTTTTTGATCATTCATGAGATTAAGTTAATGTCAGCAATGACTTACGTAACAGAACGATTACTCAGTTTAGGATAAAATTTAATACCCTAAATTCCCGAATTGGTGCAATCTGAGAACGTGGACATTTTTTCTTTCATGATCCAGACTATATACTGTATGTGATCAGTTTATCAACTTGTTTGCACAGTTATCAAAATACTTGAGCGTGCAACCATGACGTTTTATCAAAAATAATCGTACATTCATTGGTGAAAACGCTGATAAGCAATTATAGGTACGTACAAGGTTTATACCTGCAATTTAATCTGTCTTTCAAAAAAATGCATATCACGCGCTGAATAAGTTACCCCATCGAAAATCAAATTAAAATGTTAAACATATGATATAATAGGGATCGATTACTACATTTTTCTTGGTGTATATGCTTAGTTGTTGATTTATGGATTGCTAGGTCAATGACAATCCTAAAATTACATGACCCCCACGAGGGGTTGTGGGCTGCCAAGGCTCTAAGCATGGGAACCCATGCTTACCACTAATGTACAGTAGATGGACCACTTGCGTCCGCTTCATGATGTGTTGGTCATGCAAGATGAACACCAACATGATGGTGGCGTTCGATGAAATTCCTGCGTGAAAATTGGTTAATAGGGGTACTCAGAAAAGTTTTGCGAATAGCACTTTAGCAGTTGCGAAGTCGCGTCTGTAAACGTAATGCATTAAAGGTTTGTAAACATCGATAACCTTAATTGAGTGCATTTTTTTAAAACCAGTTAGCATGTAGATTTTGCAAGCGGGAGTTCATGGTGGCTGAAGTGCGATTTGCAAAGCTTTTATCCGAGCATCCCTTATTATATTAGGAAAAAATTCAAGTTATGGAAATAGCCTTGCATTTTGTAAATGCATGTAGTGACCGTTAATCAAAAAGATTAAAGTTTAACTATGTCGAAGGAAGTCAAAAACAAAGAAAAATAGCAAAAACATAGTACAATGTGTCAAGTGCAAGATGCTAAAAATAACTTGAAATGCGTTTGTGACAATTTTTTTTAAGAATTCTATTAATTTTTTTAAGTTGAAATAACATCTTTGAAAAATGTCAGGTTCGTCAGTCCAACGTTGTTCAAAAAAATAATAAATTAAAATTTAATCAACATAAAATCTATTCAAAAATTATAAAAAGTAAAACTTGTTGAAAATTGAAATCCATACGTATACATCTAAAGTACATCCAACGAGCAGTTCAGAAATGTGTGTTACTATTACTCTTGTCTACGTCTATGCACTCCTTGATGCATAATCTTTTCATAATTATTATTATTATTATTATTACAAACCAAACGAAAGCTATGTATAGCTTTAATTATTTCTAGGAGGCTGGTTTAACCCTAAAATTATATTCATTGCCACCTATTTATTTTGTCAGATACATGTATTTGCAAGTCATGTGCATTTCCAAGAGACGAAACAAATGTAATGTCATGACATTTCGTGCAGTTCTGTGAACAATGAAAACCAACTCATGGCATATTCAATTATTTTCTGTTCAAATTTTGTAGGAATAAAGGCAAGAAAAGCACGCGCGATTCAAATGCTTTCATTTGTTTAAAAAATTAGACGTTTTTATAATGTGCATCTGTACTGGTTAATATTTCTACTGTTGTTTTGTGTTTTTGTTACAAGTATTTTTTTATTTTGCGTGAGCTAGTGCATTTCTTCTGCATTTAATAATAATTTAATTTCATGTGCATTTCCAAGAGACGAAACAAATGTAATGTCATGACATTTCGTGCAGTTCTGTGAACAATGAAAACCAAC
>JAQGAO010003381.1:0-17133 GCA_034697705.1 Ommatoiulus sabulosus | reverse complement strand
CCCCCCATTTCCGGACGTCCATTATGGATGGCCCCTTACAAGGATTTCGCAATGAGTAAGCGCCTTAAAAATGATAAAGTGTAATAATAAATTCCTTCACCGTTGATGTTTACAGCAAATTTATTTTGCTACATGACTCAGAGAAAATTCAAATTTGGAAAAAAACAGGTGCCCGTGTGATATCCATTATGATTGTATTGCTGTGAATAAAAGGTACCATACACAAAAGGTGACTCGAATGACATAACGTTTGCTATTCAATATGCGAATTTTTTTATACCATAAACTTGAACTTCACACAAATTAAGTACATTTCCACGTTCATCTGTATGTATAATGCACGCAGTACCGGAGCAATTTTTTACAATCTGGACAGTAATGATTTTTCCAATAATTGGATTTGGGATACATGGTGTGAACCAATAATCATCCCCAACTCCTAAATATTTGGCACAAAGTGTGTTATGAGTGAAGGAATCGGCCGATGCTGCGTTGGTTCCTGTATTAAGCCCAACTCGAACTTCAACATCATGAAAACGATTTCTAAATTCTAGAAAATAATATTTCAATTAAGTAAACGAAATAGTTTATATGAGGAAATACGTGCCTTTCTTAATGTTTCCGTACATATATACTGATTTTCGGAGGTATATTCCGTTGTAGCCTAATTTATGCGGCTGGTAAACTTAAGTATGATTAACCATGCAGCTAGTTTTAAATGTTTTATTTTTTCACAAATTTACAAATGTTGCTGGTCTTCAGTATAAATTCGCTTTATGTTTCATTTGTTTCTTATTAAATTTTGCTTGATTTCATTTAAGTTTGTTGGAATACAATTTCTTGACTGTTGTGGTTCTGTCTATTAGTATAGTTTCTAAATGAAAATCATAATGCTGAATGTACAGTTTACCGTTATGTGCGTAAAAATAGGTTAAACTGGATTGTGGTTTTCATGGTTTCCCACAATCCCTCCCGGCGAATGCTGGGATAGTTTCTATATTAAATCGGCCATGACCGTCTTCCTTTAGCACCCCCTCCTCTTTGTTATGGTCCCAAATACGAGAAATATAACATAATTGTGATCTTGCAAGGGGTCGATCATGACCAGATTGCTTAGTCTAGGCTTAATTTGCATAATGATCCCCCCCTGCCAAATGGTACTACTGTACGTACTGGCAGTAGTGCAAAGAATTAACGAAAATAAAATAATTAAATTAGGCTATTCATAGAAATAATATTTAACATATATAAGAGAAAAAGCTCAAAATAAAATTTTTGTTACATTTTAGGCATCGCTGCTATCATTTTATGCAAATATCATGGCATGCAAACGTATCTGCATACATGGATATACGGTCTTGTAAATATCTAATCTCACCTCGCCTACAAAATCAAGACACATACATACATGTAGGCTTATTTGCTCTAAATATTAAGCTAGCAGCTAACTTTTATAAAACTATAGACAAATGCTTAAACTTGAGTATTTGCTTCAGCTTGTTACAAAAATGTGTTCTATTGATATTTGTTTGCAATAACTTTATCATAAGTCTGTCGCATTACGGCATGTCAAGTAAAAAATTCGTGAACCACAGTTATTTCAGATAAACTCAAATATAGATCATTAAATTGCTTATGGACTATTGGACTAGCGGTTTTTGAAGGAAAGAAGTAATTTAAAAACGCCTGATAACGAATCTATAGTCAATTTTGTCCGCTGGAAAAGACAAATACAGTGCATTATAAACACATGTAAATATACAAATTACTTGCTTTCGTGATTAGTATTAGTGATATTTATGAACAGGACGAGATAGGTAGCTTGAAGATCCACAGACAGCCATGGCCGGGTTTCTTGTGTGGTATCCATACAGAATTTACTGTCCGCCGTAAAATCGCGCATGAAATTCCCATCCACAACTAAAGATGCGGAATATGGTTTGCTGATTGAATATTCTTTGTATAAGCTGCTTTCCTTAGTGGGTTTATTCAGAGCAATGTTTGTTGCATTTAAAACTGCATAAGATTAAATTAACGCATAATTTAGCTTGTTTAGTATATTGTTTGTGAAAAATGCTATTCAAATATGGTTCTAATATTATACCTCTAATAATTCCTTTAGATTCTTCACTGCTGATCTGAAATAATGAGATTAGGGAAAACATTATTCTCTATCTTTCAAAAGAAACGTTACAACCATATGCAACTATTGTAAAATTATTACAATAATATTTAACATAATATTTTTGGACATTGCCTAAAATAACCTGACCCCATGGTAGGGCTTATGCATTTATCCATTTGTGTGAATTAAATAAACATTTTTAAAAAAGACAATCTGATTCAATAATCAGACCCCTTAATGAAAAAATATTGAATTCAATGAAATCTTGTTAAACACAGTTGTACTATATGCACCTACCTTGTCTTTTATGCAGCAAACGTATTTCTTTGCCTCATTTTCAGTCTCAGTGCTGGGGATGTTGTAATTTCCCTCAGTATTAGCCAAAGCGCATGCACCTGGAGCGGAGCTGTTAAAAACGATTTTGGATTATTAACATTACTAAACTGTAACTCGATTTGTTTCACTGGTAAGTTGTTTTATTTCAAGACTATTAAATGAATTCTTTAATTGCAAGCATGAAGTGACAAAATGGGTGTAAACCTTAACATCGATGTGTCATAACTTACCAAAACATTACACAATTCTCGAATAGTTGACAAGCTGCGCTCCACTGATCTGAAATGTTACTTCACGATTCACATTTTCATTCGTTTTAGGGACTGAAATCGGCAATGTGAAGTTGCTCATATAATGGTTATACTTTTGATATTGAATAATCAGTTTACTTGAAAATGCTACCGAAAATATGGCAGTGATTCGCTCGATAATTAAGGCATGTTTACACATTTTTGCAAGATGTAAATACAAACATAGTATAGTTGCTTAGAGCTTTTGGAAATAACACGCTTTTAAATTTAATATTTTTAAAGATTATAATTTAATTGAATTGTTTTGGTCATATGTTTAATAAACAAAATGTTGGCCTATTAATTAATATGAATGGAAATTGCACATAAGGTCACGGTGTTTCTAATAACTTACCATGTCCAATGCATACGGATTTGGGGAAATTCTACCTTAACTCCTTTGATTGAATTTATTAAACTATGTAAATCGAAAATCGCTTCTAAGATTTCACCAAATTGAAAATTTTCTTTGTGCAACTTTTTTTAAGATTGCAAGATATGCAATTTTAAAAATATTTTAACAAAACTAGTTTTTTCCAAATTGCATGCAACAAGACGGTAAAAACTGTATTCAACCTTTTCTCTTTTTTTTCCTTTACAGTTTTATGCAATGTTTACATATTATTATTTATCGTTCTTTGACGTTTGCAGCAAACCCATACGAAATTTAAAAAACTATTGTTACCTTGAATATGAAACTTCTTGCAACTACAGAAGCTTCAGCAATATACTGTATAATAATAACGCCACTCGTTATTCGCGCATGAACTTTCCAAAACATTAAGCAGTTAATTAATTGTGCGACTACAGGCGACTGCACATTCTGGTGTTGATATCACTTCACGTTTCATATTGTTGTAGTTGAGTTTGTCAATTTAAATGTTGCATAATTGTCATAATCGCTGAATTGTACCCAAATCGAGCACAATTTAACGTCTCTGAGTACCCTTACTATTTATAGTTTTTTGACGTTGGCAGCAAATCCATAAAAAATTTGAAAAGCTATTGTTACCTTAAATATTGAGTAATGTATATACATCACTGACGAAACACCTACAGAATCTTCTGCAGTATATAATAATAATGCCAGTCAATATTTGCGTAGAATTATCCACTTACCAAAACATGAAGCAGTTCCTTGTGCGAAGACAGGCGGCTGCACATTCTAGGGTTGACATCCCATCATGTTTCATTATCTTGGTTGAGTTTGGCAATTTAGAATCATTGATAAATATTTTGTACTTTTGTTGATGAATGAATACTTTACTTTGTGTTGCTATCATAAATAAGGCTATAATATGAAGAATAAGTCCAAAATTGTGCAACATTTTATCAAGTAAAGTGATAAATGGCAATGCGTTGATCGGATAGACTACGCTTTTGTGCCGTGCTTGACTATCTTACACAATTTATATGCATTGTTTTATGCTATAAATATTTGTTATGTTTTCAATTTGTGCAATTGTCACCATGGACGTCATTTAAAGCATTAATAATTCAACAGCGTTTTGATTTAATCTATATGTATACGTACATAACTGCATTAGATTAAATTGGTTAGAATTTTACAATAATTTGCAACTAAACTGAATTAGTATGCTGCTTTGAAAACTGATTTTGAATTATGGTTCTTCTATTATGCCTTTTATAATTCCGTCAGATTCTTTTACATTGTTCATCTTCAAATGGTTGAGTATAGTATAATAATAGTAGCGAGATTCAGAGTTTTCCCCACAAACAATTTTTTTTTAAACGGGAGGCTTATAACGTTTCGTTATCATATTTTATTTTTATTATTTATTATTCCCAATAGTAACATTGTAGACATAAATATTTGTATCTAAGTTACTTACTGTACAACACTGTACAATAATGTACAGCGTATGCTATATTAATTTCATATTTTAGTTATTTTTTTTCTTCACCGATTTCTGTGTGAAGTGAATTCATCACATAACTACAGTTACTATGGATTCTTCGGTCTGTTAATTTGGACTTTAAATTCTGCTTTTTTTTATTTCTAAACTACTTCTGTGCAAATGTTTTTCGTATATTATGTTTCCTTATAGTTTATCTCTCGATTTGACTGTACAATCACAAGAAATAATTGTTATATAATATTTTTGTTGCAGTATTAATAACATTTATAAAAGGCATCACAAGTTAAACTCTATGGCGATATAGATTTTATTGTAGTTAAGGGACGCCTTAAAATAGTTCTTTTTAATATGGTCGTAAATTTGCACGTTTGTAGCAAATTTATACCACTTTTTAAAAAAATCTTCACTGCTATATTAATACTTTGCTATTACAGCGTAGCCTATAGATAAAACACGTGCTTGTGGTATCCATTATGAATTTGGTTTTGTGAATAATAGGAATCTTACACAACAAGTGTCTAGAAAAACATATCGCTAGCACTTCACTACGCTAAAGCATAAACTTGAACTTCGCACAAATTAAGTACATTTTGACTTTCGCCAGTACACACGGCAAAAGTGCATTTTCTTACAATCTGGACAGTTACGATTTTTCCATTAATTGGATATTGCTCACATGGTGTGAGCCAATAATCATCCTCAACTCCTAAATATTCGGCACAAAGTGTGTTATGAGTGAAGGAATCGGCCGAAGCAGCGTTGGTTCCTGTGTTAAATCCAACTCGAACTTCAACGTCGTGAAAACGTTTCTTAAGATCTAGAAATTGATGTTAGAAAAAACCAAAATAACTAGTTTATACAAAGCAATACGTGCCTTTCTTACTGTTTTTGTTACATGAAAACGTATTTTTTGCTTACGCTATGCAGTGCTAATAATGATATACAGTGTATATATACATGTATACAGTACATATATACATTATAGATTTGTGCCTCACGGTCTCACACGATAGAAAAAATAGTTTAAACTTATACAGTTATTGCTTAGTATAATCCGTTGAAGTTGAGTGATTTGTACTTCAAGTATGTTTAAATAACAAGTTATAAATCACGTTCATTAAAAATTTAGAAAGTATTGTAAGCTCATCTACTGTATGTTTCAATTATATTGCCTATTATATTGTTTCACATCAGGTACATGTATTTTTCTGGAATACAATTGCCTGGCATAAATGTATGCTATAGCATGAAAACGAAAACATTGATATTGTATTTCAATTTCATGTGTGAAAGATTAGGCGATTGATAATGCTAAGCAATATATTAGGCTACATCCTTGAAAATAAAAGCTCAATCAGACATTATTTCTTACATTTTAGGCATCGCTGCTATTATCCTGGAAGTGAGTTAGTGGAAGTTACTTGTAAATATATAATCTCAACGCGGCTATCTAATTAAGCTAGTTGAGTATATATTCTAAATAACAAGTCTCAATCTTGTTAAAAACAATTCGAATAGATATTATTCTAGAAGAACGTTTAGAAACAAATATATACTCATCATATAACTTTGTTAATTGAAAAAAATCGTGTCAAGGTTTATTTTTTTCCGTCTATATGAAAAGCTTTCCATGCACGGTTTTTTCTTGTGAACCAAGATTCAGGTCTGGTTGTTTTTGAAAGAAAGAAGGAAAATTAAAACGTCTGATAAATAACTAACATGTATTGTTGTTGTTTTTTGCTGGAAAAAGACAGTTAATTGTGAATATCCTAACTGAATATATCTAATGGAAATGTATAAATTACTTGCCTTCGCGATTGGTATTAGTGATATTAATGAACAGGACGAGATATGTAGCTTGAAGATTCACAAGGAGCCATGGCCGGTTTTCATAGTGGGTATCCATGCAGAATCTTCTGTCAGCCGTAATTTCTCTCATAAGATTCCCATCCACAACTAACGATGCCGGATATGTTTGGCTGTTTGGGTGTACGTATAGGCTGCTTTCGTTGGTGGGCTTTTTCAGAGCAACGTTTACTGCATTTAAAACTGCATACATTTAAATTGGTTTAGCTGGTTTAGTACATTATATTCCTAGCGAAAAATACTATTCAAATTTGGTTCTAATACAGTGTGAGTCAGGTAACACGGAACAATAGCTTTTTTAGCCCCTTGATGGCGGCCACCATGCAGTGTTTTGTGGCTTTTTGTAAAGTGTCATTTGGTGACGTGCTTAAAATTATGGGTGTGCTTATTTTTTGGTCAGGAAAACTAACGATGTTCACATAACGTTGACCATAAAGTGTTAACGAGAGAATATCCCCTCTAGTAATGTCAAATACTACATATTTGGCATAGTTACACCATTTATCCTTTAAAAAATAACCGATTTGATCATTTGAATGAATTTGCATGCATAAATAAACAATAACGCGACGAAACAGCTAGATACAGTATATTATTTGTATACAAGTACTCAGGTTAATTCTCTTAACTATAATTCTGGTATTTGCCGAATTTAACTAGTCATATTAGTGTTGTAAAACTGAAATAAGACAGTCTAACAATAATTTAAGCACGCCTTTAAATGGCCCTTTACAGAACAGCAACCAAACAATGCTTGGTGGCCGACATCAAGGGGCCATAGGAGCTATTGGTCTGTGTTAACTAAATCCCACTATACTAATTACATGTATATTACCTCGTATAATTTCCTCAGATTCAATGTTGTTGATCTGAACAAAAAGATATTGAAAAAAGCATTGTTCTAAACCTTTCATTATAAACGTTACAACCACCAGAAACTATTGGAAATATATGATCTGAGAAGTATTTAACATAATAAAGGACCGTTTTCTGTTAGACATTTCTTGAATTAACCTGACCTCAAAATAGAACTAATTTTTTAGATGTTGAAACTTAAATAAATTCTGCGAAGAAAATGATGTTGTTTAATATTCTAATTCAAAATTTTCGATTCAACAATTTGATCTTTAAATTGGTGCGTTAGTTCATGTTGTCATTTTCTGTGAATTTGAAATGGTTTATCCCTGTTTACGCCAGAATGGTAAGATAAATTAGAGCTTACTACATGTAATGTACATATAGAACTTTATCGTTATAAGTGGATTTTTAAAGACTTTTACAGTGGGTAAATGTTAATAAATATAGCTAGCTATTTTCTTAAACGATGTAAATTTAATATCTCTGTACCATATTGAAGGTCGTTTTTAGGTGTCTATAAAATCTAAAAATAACGCTGTAATGACGTTAAGAGCAAATTAGTAGGTTGGACTCGTCTTGAATGTCCTATTATGTGTTTTCTTGAAAATATCAGATAAGCATACAGTATGTGTTTGTGGTATTTTTTTTGAGTTAAAAAGTATTTTTTCTATTCCAAACTGATTGTATATGATTAGAATTTCTAATCAATTCTAGAATATTCTATTCTATAATATGTTTAGAATTTTATTGCTGTATTTTTTTAAACGTGCTGCAAAATAAAATCGAAAACGACAGGATTTAATCCGAGTTAGAACCTGTTAGTTTGCTTTCAGCATCTTTACAACGTATACAGAGAAGGTTTGAAATTTACATTTAAGGAATCACTTCCTGCCAGTAGCTTAAAATCTTGAAACATTTACTTGGAATGTAGCCTTTTTATCTATTTTATCATGTAAATGTAATTATCACATGATCGAAAATAATTTTTCAAATTACAGTATTTTTATCTATCGTTATTATTAAGGTTTTAAAATTTTTTATAATCCATTGAAAAAAATAATATTTAACAAAATTGCATCTATGCTCCTACCTTATCTTTTATGAAGCAAACGTAATTCTTGTTATTTTCATCATTTTCAGTCTTGGTGCTGAGGATGTTGAAGTTCCCCCCGATTTTAGCCAAAGCGCACGCACCCGGTGTTGAGCTTTTAAAAATGAGATGAATTAATTTAAGTAGCTGAAGATGAGGAGACTCACGTTGCTAAACATTGATTTGTTTCACTAGCAATTTGTTTTATTTCAAGATTATGCAATGATTTCTGCATAATCTTGCAATGACAAGGAGCAACAAAATTGGTGAAAACCTTAAGGTCGATGTACTTCCACTTCCCAAAATATTATACAATCATTGTGAAGATTACTTTACGATTCACAATTTCATTTGTTTTAAGAACAGAAACTGGTAATGTGAAGCTGCTGATTTAATGGTTATATTTTTTATGGCGATTAATTCGTTCACTTGGAGTTTCAATCGAAAATATATACTATATGGAGATATAGATTTATTTAGGATTTAGATTGCCTTAGTATTTCAATATACAGTATTTAATTTTCATTTGTAATAACGCATACTGTATTAACGCTTACGATTAATATCCCACGTCGAAAAAAAAGCTTTAGAAATATATTGTTAGAAATGTATTATTGTAATAATAAATGTATTTTAAAATACATTTTTAAAAAACAGAAATGTATTTTTAGGTTGAAAATATATACTTTAAAAGTTATTCAAAATATGCATAGATTGGATCATCCAAAAATATATTTTACAAAACATATAAAGAAATGTAAATTTAATGTATATTTTATTAAAAATATATTATTGTAAATGCATTGTAAATCTATTTTTGCCTTAAAAAAAATGTATTTTAAATGTATCACAAGGTATTTTTATTTCGATGTGGGATAATGCGACTTGAAACGAAATTCTGATGGACGATGTTGATGCTGGATAAGTGGGAGTAAAGTACGAGGGGTGTTCATTGAGTTTCAGCAATTATTCATTAAAGGAAAATAAAAAGACTATGGATTTTAATGGAATTTGGTAGAGAAATACATGCAAACGTCATCTATGTTTTTAAAAAAAATTCCATTTTGGGTGGGGAATTTTTCCCATCGTTCTGGCAGCGAGTGGTTGCCTCGGTCAGAAAACGCTGTCTACTGGCTTTAACGCAAGCAGACAGCGTTTTCTGAGCCAAAGAATCCAAGTTAACATTTCTGACAGACACTGGCCGTCCACTTTTCTGAGAATCTTTCACAATTGTCTGTCCATTTCTGAACTTTCAATCCACTCATTGAACGAACGTTTTGGTCATTTCTTGGACCCTATACATTTCACACATTTCTGCACTTGAAATGCCTTCAAAAGTTTTTAAAAAACAGACCGCTGCTGAGACACTATCATCTCGGAGTTCATGATCTTTGTTTTTGAATTTTAAGATCGTGCCGTTTTGTAAACATATCTTTTAATGTTGAAATATGTACAAGTATGATAGAAGAACTTTTCCAGCAACTTTCATTAGAACCATACTGCTGGTTCTTTTTTAAATGATTGCGGAAACTTAATGAACACCCCTCGTACAACTTGTTTGAACATATGCTGCCTCAACCAACTTTTTCAAACTAATTCCAACAACTGTATATACATCAACTTCTCTGTACAATTAATGTCAATACATGGTCCCAAAATATTAGTTTAAACAACCCTAATTCGGACGTCCGAAACTTAAAAAAATTGTATTCGGAAAATTTTGAACGTTTTGCAAATTTGTACTCGAAAAACGTAAATTTTGAACTCTGAAAAGGTTGAGAATTTTGCCCATTTGTACTCAGAATCTGTTGGAAATTTTATAAATCTGTGCTCGAAAACAGTTGAAAATGTTGAAGATTTGAACTTGGGAAAACGTGGAAAAATGTTGCAAATTGGTCCTCGGGAAAACTTACAATTTTTTGAAAATTTTTCCTCGACAAAACGTGGAAAAATTTCTAAAGATGACCTCGGAAAAGGTGGAAAATTTTGCGAGTTTATGCTCGAGAAAAATGAAAATTTTGCTATTTGCAAATTTGCAAAATTTTCATTCTTTTAAAAAATTGAAAGTATACAAATGGACACTGAGCTTTTAAGTTCTCTGACTTTTCCAGGTTTTCCAGGACTGGAGGTACCCAGTTTACTGACTTTTTCAATTTATAACACATCACCTACGCAATATTGCGCTCAATTTCCCTTTTATACTTTGGGAACTGATTTTATTTGGCATTTTTTTTTTATCAAGTGGACGTCCTAGTTGGTCATATACCCCCTACATGAGGACATCCTTTTTGAATGGCCCCTAAACAGAACTGCTTTCTGCTCGTTGACCATTTGATGCTCAAAATATTTTCATTCATTTTTATTCTATTGATATTTCTTGTGAACGTACCTTCTGTTCACGTTCCGCCTTCTCCTTTTCCTTGTCCACCTTGCCCTTCCGGCTCTTTTGCGTCGAGCCCTTCCGGTCCAATTTCGGACTCGTCTGTAGCAGGTTCTGCTGCTGGCGCGTGTAGTTCGTCTTCAGCTTTTCCCACTCTTGCATCTTTTTACTGAAGTCCTGAGTGATGTTACGCTGCAGTTCCTCCAGGTTGCGTTTCGTTTCGGCTGCCATGGGCGTCGGTGCGCCCTCTGTGTCCGCCAGCAGGCTCTGCAGCGCCGCCACAGAGCTGTCGTAAGGGCCGCACTCCACGCTGCGGTTGTCCTTCCGTTCGGCCCAATGTTTGGCGTCCAACAAGTATTCTGAAACATGGCGAAATGGTGGAGGAGGTGTTAGTCAAAAACGACATTAGTCTATTTCCGGTCACATTCCGGCACATCCATGCATGTCCAAATCCAAACAAATCTGTTGTTATGCGTAGGGGGTATGAGTAGGGGTCACCCTAAGAGTCCAACAAAATCACACTTATACTGTAGGTATGTCCATTTATTCCCATGAAACCTATTGGCCTAGGTTTATGGTTTTCAAACATTTGAACAATATCTAATCTGACAGAGCATGTCAAGCCACACCAGGTCAAATTACTTTAACTTATGTTTGACCTTACGAAACAATTTTTCAAAGAGAATGGACCAATAGGGCCAGTGCCGTACATGTACAGTGCCTTGTAGGAAAATTTCGAAGTTTTTTGGAATCTGAAACTTTTTGAGAATTAGTTCGCAAATTTTAGAAGAAAAAAAAATCCACGTTTTACACAATTTTTTGGAATTTGAATTTTTTTTTTATTTGCAATTTTTTTAAAACAAATCCCAAATTTTTAAATAAAATTTTCAATTTTTTGGGAAAAAAAATCGCAAATGTAAAGAAATGACAAATTTTTTTTAAAAAAAAGCGCAAAATTTTAGGAAAAAAAATCTAAAAAATTTAAAAAATTGCAATTTTTTAAATAAAATTCGCACGTGTTCGAAGAAAATTAGCAGAAAAGTGAAAATGGATTTTCGCTAAAATTTGTCCAATTTACATCTAAAATACATCTTTTACTTTTTGGCGCCTCCTTACGGTCTTACCCTCGACGCCCTGGTGCAGCCCACCAGGTTTTTGGTTTTTGATAATGTAGACAACTTGACAATCTATTGGCCACCGGTACAGAGTATTACCTTCCAGAATCCCGAGATCCTCGTATGTGAACGATGTCAGGTTTGTAGGGCTGGCGGGCACCGATTGAGGTCGCTGTGGGGTTAGTCCCATTTCCGTCTTCCTCTTCTCAAGGAACACGTTCTTCACCTTATTCCACTTGGACTTCCGCTGGGAGTTTGGAGAGTAGCCCGAGACTGTGACGTTGAGCGTTGGAGGCGTGGTGCTGTGGTACTTGAGTTTGGCCTCGGGTACGTCTTCGACAGGGACCTGGATGGTCAACTGCTGGGCTTTGCCTTTTTTGCCCCTGGGCTTCTCCAGGAGAAAGTCCAGGCTCAAGTCCTCGCCGCCGTAGTTGGAGGATGATGAGGAATGTTTGCTCTTGACTTGGGCAACGGGGTCACCCAGGGTCTGCCGTTCGTCTTCCCTGATGTAGCTGCCAATGTCGTAGCGTTCGGCCCAGGCCTCGTCGCCAAAAGCGAAGCCCTCGTTGCTGGAGAAGTCTGGCTCGATGGGGCTCTTGGCGGCGTCCGCGTCGACGCCGCCGCTCTTGCGGTGCTTCCGCTTCAGGCTGTCCTTCCTGGTCTGGATGATGTTTTTCACTTTACCCCAGGCTCCCTTTTTCTTGCTTTCTTTTTCTGAGTGTGAGTAGCGAATGGCGTCGCCTCTGTGCTCCTGGTCTGTCCGCTCCAGAGATCTGCCTTTTCGCTCCTTGATGAACGCTGGAAAGTAATTCGGAAATTATTGACGTTTTGGCTTGTGATACAGAGCGAACGTTTCTTCAACTTGACTTGAGTACTGGCTGGATGGTTAAAGCTAAATTTCTGCGTTATTTTCATTGTTTATCCATGCCTTTTTCATGCAGTTAAAAATGGGGATAAAACGGAAGTGTCCTCTATCATCTTGACATCCACAAGTGGTCGGTAATAAATATTAACAGAACTACTTCTACGACCAAATTTGCTTTTAAGCAGCGACGTTTCGGCACCATGGGCCTTTATTCAAGCATCTACAAGAAACATAATAATAGATGTGCTGCTAAATATGTATTACAGTATTATGTTTCTTGTAGATGCTTGAATAAAGGCACATGGTGCCGAAACGTCGCTGTTTAAAAGCAAATTTGGTCGTAGAAGTATAGTTCTGTTAATATGCTCTATCATGTACCCTCCAAATCGTCAAATTTAAGCCATTTCTTTGGCCATTAAAACGTCATTTCATTGAACATTCTTCATTGAACCATCAGTCAAAAATGGGAAAAATCGGAAGTGTCCTCTATTATGTAGGCCTACCCTCCAAATGGTCAAATCAATTTCTTTAGCCATTTAAATGTAATTTTATTGAATGTTCTTCAAAACAAATCTATATATACAATTTGTACTGTGTATTGTTTAGAAGACCTTGTTCTGAGCTTTGTGGATGGATGAATTGAGCCATGCCTGGTTCCGGAGCCGGGGTAATACGGAGCCCCATAGCGATAGATTACTTTTTTTTGTTTTTCATTTTGTACGTGATGACGCAAAACGCGTACAAAACGAAAAAAAATCTTTCGTTACGGGGCTCCGTATATTTTTTGGTGTTTTTAGGACTATTTCGTCGCTATCAGTAAGTATGCCGGGCCTCCCAGCTAGTGTAATATAAAATTAGGTTTTTCGAAAAATCTATCATCTGCGAAATTAAATTTCGCTCAGAAATAAGTTCCTCGTTCCACCGTATATTCACTATTCATTGTTTTGTAAATCGGTGGTCCGTAATGTCTTGAGAAATTCAGTGCAGACAACTTTGAAATTTCAGGTAATTTATTTCGCGTCTATTAATTTAAATTTTACTCTTGACAAGCTGATAAAAGCAGTCAAATTTGTGTGTTGCAAAATTAGGTTAACACTGCCTATATATTATTTTTAGGAGATTAAATTAAAATTTATGAGAAGGTTTTCACGCAGCAATCATTTCAACATGTATGCGCTCGCTTGAATGATTCGTTGTTTCTTGTAATCGGACCAAATCTTGGTTTTTCTTAATACATGGCAGAAGGCTAAAAATCTTTAGTTTCATAGCCGGATTCAAGCACTTGCACAACTTTACTATAGTTGTTTACGCCTTAACAGAAAGCCTATGATGCTGCCACCTATGAGCAAAAAAAGGGACAACGCGTTTGTCATATGCCTCCATAGTTTTAAGTGACAGCAAGATACAATCTTTATTTTCTTAAATGAAAAAGCACACTTTTAATCAACTTTTTCTTAGGTTCTGAGATATCATCGATGACTGTTTTGACGTAGAACTGCGTCTGTAATTTTAGAGTTTCGGATGTCCTAAAAATGCTCGATTATGACTGATATGTTCGATTAAATGTTCTCAAAAATTCCGAAAAAATGGCCGGTTAAATGTACAATTAGAAAGTAAGTGTACGATTAAATCTTCAAAAAAATTGTCCGATTGGATCTTCAAAAGAATGCCACCAAGTCTTCAAAAAATGTCCGATTAAATCTTCAAAAAATTGTCCTATTAAATCTTCAAAAAAAATGTCCAATTAAATCTTCAAGAAATGTCCAATTAAATCTTCAAAAAATTGTCCTATTAAATCTTCAAAAAATGTCCGATTAAATCTTCAAAACAATGTCTGATTAAATCTTCACGAAATCTTAAAAAAATGCTATCAAATTTTCAAAACAATGTCCTAATAAATTTTCAAAACAATGTCCTAATAAATTTTCAAAAAAATGTCTAATTAAAAATTTAAAAAATATCCAATTCAAAAATTGTCCGATTGAATCTTCAAAAAATGTCTTTTTAAATTTTCAAATAATGTCCGATTAAATCTTCAAAAAAAAATGCCATTAATTCTTCAAAAAATTGTCCGATTTACTATTCAAAAAATTGCCCGATTAAATATTCCAAAAAAATTGCCCGATTAAATATTCCAAAAAAATGTCCATTGAGTATTCAAAATAATTTCGGATGACCGATTATATGTCCAATTAAATGTTCTCAAAAATGTCCGAAAAATATGACATTTTTATTAATGACGACATCAACTTAAAATTCCGATCACGTCATTCATAAATTTTTTGGACGGTGAAGTCATTCATTGTGTGCGAATTAATGTAATCTGACATTGTTAGGACATCTGATTAAATATCCGTTTATCGCCTACTGTATGCCCGAAAAAATGCTCAATTATGTGTACGAAAAAATGCCGATTTTGTAGGACATTGAAGAAAATGTTCGATTTAATGTTCAAAGAAATGTTCGAAGAAAATGTGCGATTAAATGGACAAAAAATACCCTATTAAATGTTACAAAGAAGGTGCCAGTAAATGTCCAAAAAATTGTCGAATAAATGCCGAGTTGTTTCGAGCATTGATCAAATGTTCAAAGAAACGTTCGAAAAAAAAACGTATTGTAATGATTACACAATTCATGAAAATGTTGATGATTGTCACAAATGCTCTTAACAATAACTAATTTATATCCCTAATTTGTTCCTCACCTTGCTCATCGTCCACCATCATGTGATATCGTCCTGAACCCATTGGTCTCCGACCAGGATCTCCATCCATATAATCGAAATCCAATGTTGCTCCTATCGATCTCCGCTTTTCACGAGGATCTTAAGAAAGCATTTGAAAAATGAAATGAAAATCGGACATTTTAAGTAAAATGTCATGGATAATACATGAGGAATTAGGGTCAATTGCCATCTACATGTACAATAAGTTCCAATAATTCAGGAATTTTGACATTGTCCTTAACATAAAGTTTGCTAATTAAAATGGATTTTGATTTCAGTAAGCCAAAAATAAATCCGACTACAATTGAATCAATGGTATATATTCTCAATTAATAATCAAATTCAAAAAGTGTCACTTATGTGCCTCAAATGCATTTGTAAAAATCCCAATCTCAATATTTATTCTAAAATAACACATTGCTTGTGCTCTAAAACAATGTTTCACAACCTTATTACCCCTGCAAAAATTGGAATGTTATTTCGCAGAATAGGAAAAATATTTCGCTAACCGCTAAGGTATAAATATAACCCATTATCAGAGTTTCCCCAGAAATTTCACATTCAATTCCCCCCGACTTTTCCAGGTTTTTAAGCAAATTTTCCTCACCTCTTGGTGATGATACATGTAAATGTAAATGCCAATGTTATCGACCATTTTGCAAAATCGCCACAGGAAAATATTCAATATTTTTCATATTTTACTAACGACAATTTGGAAAGTTTTTTCATATTGCTTGATATCGGAAAATGTTGAAAGTTTTGAGAACTTTTCCTCGGAAAAGATTGGAAGTTAGAAATCTGTCATCGAAAATAGTTGAATATTTTGAAAATTTGTGCTTGTTAAAGGTTGGAAATCTTGCAAATTTGTACTCGGTAAACGTGGAACATTTTTCGCGTTTGTCCTCAATACTAGTTCCTGTTTAAAATTTTCCAAATATATCCCCGGAATAAGTTCAACATTTTGTAAAAATGTCCTCGAAAACTGTTGACAATTTTGCAAATTTGTTCTCGGAAACTGTTGAAAATTTTGCAAATTTCTACTGTTTTAATTTTAAAGTTTGCAAATGGGTCTTGAGCTAACCACGTATACTCGTAGAAGCATTAATTTTGGGTTGTGACACCATCGATACGTTGAATATTCCTGACTTTTCTAGTCATTTTCAAGCTCCCTGACATTTCCTGATTATTTACATACTTTTTTTCATATAAACTGAAAACTCTATGGTCTGCGGACAAGCAGTTGAGAAACACTGTCCTAGGACATGATTTCGTTCTAAAATGTATCAGAAATTCGCATAAAGCGAGTTCCTAATAAGGTTTCACTCTATTTCAATGCGTTTTTATGTTAAATTCATGTACTTTTTATGTGATTGTAGAATGTATACGGTAGGGAAATTCATTTCAATCGGAAATGCCAAGATGCACTTTCCAATTAGGAATATCAAAAATGTTTGTTAAACGAAACTAAGATGTTGGGCGAGAGATTTGGCACTTCTTGGTTTGCAAAGTACCAAGAAAGCGTAGACCATTCCCACATCTAAATAAAAATACCTTGTGATACATTTAAAATACATTTTTTTAAGGCAAAATAGATTTACAATGT
>JAQGAO010003380.1:0-17134 GCA_034697705.1 Ommatoiulus sabulosus | reverse complement strand
TCTGTGAACGCCACTTCGGATTTCTCTCCCCACTCAAATTTCTTTTTTTCGCTGGTCAGCTCTATCAATGGTGCTGCCATCTTTGCAAAATTATTTATGAAGCGGCGATAGTATCCCGCTAGCCCCAAGAAACTCCTCACCATCGTTCTTGAAGATGGCTTTGGAAATGAGTTAATGAGTTAATGCCATTTAATGACGACATGAGATTTGTGCAGTGTTGCGTTCCAAGCACAATCTCTCCAGTTTATATTTTATTCAAAAGAGAAAAGCTCGGATGATTTAAGCAACTCTCAGAAGTACCTTTAATTGTTTTTTAATATTTCAGCAAGGATTATGCAGCACCTTGTTGATCTCTTTTTAACTTTCACTTGTACGGGCAACATATACTGTTGCCCGTAACTTTACTATTACTATTAGGTCTAGGAAATGGAGTTCCCAGAGTAGCCTAATCCGAAAAATACGAGAAAATTTAAAATAATAACATTAATAGAAATATAATTAGAATAATAGCATCACGAACTTTATTACTACATTTCGTGTTGAATCGTGAAGTGGAAAAATGTGTTCTCAGATAATATTTAATTATCTAACAATGTTTAGTTTATTTTAGAAAATGGTTCGACTGGAATGATTGACTATTTTGTTAGAAAAAAATCATTTTTTTTAGAAAAGTATATGCTTTATTGGATAATAAATTCTGATCATAAGATCTGAATTTTTTTTCCAGAAACGTTATGTAGCTAAAATCTGTTTTTTTCCCAGGAAAGTTATGTAAAAAATCGATTCATCTTTTTGGGAAAATTCTGTCTTTCATTAAACAATTGTCAGAAATTGTATTGTCATTTTGGAAAATTGTGCATTTTTGTGAAAGATTGCATCGTTTTTCAATAAAAATGCCAATTTTCGACAAAAATATATATACGTGTATTCAAGTAATACACTGTATATGTATTTAGCAGTGGCAGTATGTTAAAAGGATTCTTGGATAATCGATAGTCTTCTGTACACTATTCATTTATTTTGGCTTACTTTCAAAATCTTTTAACACTATAAATATCCATTCAAATTGCGTATCAGAAATTACAGCATAAAATACAACTACAACTACAATAATTTCGAAACCAATAGTAAATTATTGTCATGTCCTATATTAATTAAAGTACGTGTAAACTGTGAAGTAAAATTTTGACATCCTAAAGATAGTCAGCAGTTTATGAAATTATGATTCTTTAGGCATTAAACGATTGCAAAAATGCCATGTTTGTTCACCATAATATTCGCAAAGTGGCACACTCTTGCATATTTTTCCCAACATTCAGATTGAACTGCCCTCTAGACGAAATATATCTGTCATGCAGACACGTGTAACATCCGTGAATTTCCTTCCCAAATTAGTTATGCATTTAGATTCATGCCCTTATAAATGCGACATCAGAAATCTATTTTGGAAACCAGAAAGAACACGATGATACGGGCTTATTTTGCATTCGCTCACCTGAACAAATGCTATTCTGGGGGCTTTGCGGAAGTGGCGATGATCAATAAGATCTAAAGATGTTTATGTCAAAAAAGATATCGAGATTGAATACAAGAATAAACTCGAATCCTAAAGCATGGTTTTTTTTCTTTTTTATTATTTAATGTCATTCGGATTTTCTAAACATCAATTGCTATTTTTAACTGTATAGCATTTAGCGGATATCGTATGGTAATTAGGTTACAATTAGGTGTTTCATTTGTACTTATTTTTGGTTATATTTTGAAAAATCCATTGAATGGATGAGAACTTACAGCTGTATAAATAAAAAACATTCAAAATAGCATGCATCAACAAAGACACCATAATAAATAAGGACATTTTTTTAAAAATCTTCTTGTATGGTTTTAGATCCCTATTGATTGGATCCCAAGACAATGTTCAAACTATGAAACAAAAATATTTCAAACTGCTCGCTAAAATTGCTGAATTTCTACTTTTTTAAAAATCTTGTTAATTAATCTTCTC
This sequence comes from Ommatoiulus sabulosus, assembly GCA_034697705.1. Lineage (NCBI taxonomy): Eukaryota > Metazoa > Arthropoda > Diplopoda > Julida > Julidae > Ommatoiulus > Ommatoiulus sabulosus. Next base: position 15,129 of record JAQGAO010003380.1, on the reverse strand, counting down.
AATATCTTTCACTTAGTGATGTGTTTAAGTTTTACAATATTTGCTCATTGTCAACAATAAATTTTCCCTGATGTTGGTGTTTGACCTCGTAGCAGAAATAGATCAACGTTAAAGATAAACAAACAAATCATCAATAAATTAAGAATGCATGTATTTTCTAGCTTGTACGAGCATTGAAATCGAAGAACAGTGGTTTCGAGGTGCAGAAAGTAGATTTTAATTGGTAAGTTACTTAATTGCAATGATCATAATTGGTATTTTGGTCAATTTTGACATTCGGTATACGTGAATTCAGACAGTTTAACGCCTAATATTATAATCGACAACTTCTCTGACAACCCGAGTTTCTCTTTTATTCTCTACAGGAACACCCCATTTTTGGAACAATTGAAGGTTAGCCTCAACTTTCGCCAAAATGTCATACTAATTACAATACCAATATTAATTTAATCCTTTTTTCCATTAGATTATACACAATACCGACATTCTTATTGGAATCCATGGGGCTGGCCTTACACATATGCTTTTTCTACCAGATTGGGCCGCTGTTTTTGAAATGTAGGTATACCTAATCGTATGAAAATGTAATTAAAGCTTGGAAATATTGCCCAAATGCGGCAACTTAATATAGTGTAGGATTTTTCGAAATGCTTAATGCAACTTTTCTCCACAATGTTAGATACAATTGTGAGGATGAAGGCTGCTACAGAGATCTGGCTAGATTAAGAGGAGTGGGGTATTTCACTTGGGAAAACCTTAGTAAATTAAAGGCTCAAGATAAGGTAGGTAAAATGCATTGCACGTAATTTTTCTGAAACAATTTAGCTGATGTGCAATCTCTTAAAATAGTTCCAAATGTTTCATATGTGACTCGAGACCTGAATATCCATAACATTTTATATTCACTTTTTGCTTAAGTTTATTTCAATCCGTTAGTTTAATGTTTTCAAGCTTTCGTACTTTCGAATATTGCTTAGTATACGGTATTTTATTGAGTTTGCACGAGAAAGCTTCCAGTTATACAGTATTTGAAAATGCCATTTTTTTTTTGGGAATTTTTCATATATTTAAAAGCAATTGCATGTACGAATTTATGGTAATGTGTTTTTTATTCACGATTCTAGTAGATAGTTATTTCAAAATTGTTCTTCCATCTATCAGCAATGAACATATGGCATGTATTAATTTTTGAATAGGGTAATCATCCGACTGAAGGAGCTCATGCAAAATTCACCAATTACGAGTTTAACATACGTGAATTTACACGAATTATGGAAAAAGCTAAGCTTTACGTCAAATCGCACCCTCAGTGGCACGAAAATTCCAGGGAAAACATCAGGAATACTCCATCACATACTGAACTTTAATGATTTAGTTTTCCTCCATTATGAAGTTGGTAAATTCCATATTAAGACCCAATGCAGCATTTCGGAGTGTGTGCAATGCATGGTCTGTCTTTGTGAAGTTTTGTTATTTTTATAATAAAATTTTCGGTTAATCATCAATTACGGCATTGTTAGAATCATTATTTATCATTATTACAAGTGCAGCTAGTGTATCGATGAATTGGACTATTATTTAGCATGCATTAGTTTCAGGACCGGAATTCCTGAATTTTCCTGAATTCCTGAATTTTACTCTGGCACCACCGATTTGTTTTCGTGTAGCTATTTATAGTGTATACGAACTATGCAGTTCCCTCAGCTCTATAGTACATTAATTGGGGTACTCAGTCAATATTTATAAATTGCAAGTGGCTGCAGGTTATCATTTAGATATCCATTAGATTGTTAAATATTTAAATAATGTATTGAATATTTTTCAATTGTATGTTAACTTGTTATAAAATATAAAATTAAATTCCATCCCATTACAATTTAATTATAATTTGAATATTGATTTCAATTTTATTTAATTATGTTATAATTTAATTTGAGATTATTATTGTATATCTAAATTTTCCCTTTATATTGTTTTACTTACAAAAATAGGTGCAAGTTTATAATGTATATTTCGTTATTTTTTCAAATGGCTTCTGAAAAAGGCAATTAAGCCGGAACGTTGGGCTAAATAAAATTAACAATCAGGATGAGTAATTTCTAAAACTCGCAGTTATTTACTCAGACAATATGCATCGTAGAACAGCATTTGGCACTTTTGACAGTTGTCAGTTCGATTGCGCAAAAGCAACGGTTTTGAAAATTCTGTGAGGATTTTAAAATTTAAAACGTTTTAAAACGAGTTATTAAATTGTTTTTGTACAGTTTTGCAGTAACGCTGATTTTTTGTGTGTGTGTTCTATTTTGAGAAAGCTGATTGCAAAATCTTCGTGTTTGATCACTGCCTGTAAGCGCTAAAGAAAGACGCTTTAAGATTTAGTGACACGTGGCACAAATGCACAACAGCTAACAAAGGAGTAACGTGTATTGATTTTTAGTAAATGTTGGCATTGAATTAGGCGAACAAAAGTCTGCGCAGGCGGAAAATGTGTGGAGATGCGAAAACAGTGTCACGTAGTGTCGAAAATGTCCAAATTCACCGGACTCGAGGATCAACTCTCTATTCAAACAAAAAAGGAAAAAAATATAGAATAAGAACATGTGTGATGTCTTGCCTACAGAGTGTGTTGATGGTCTGTGGATGGAACCGAAAAAATTAAATCAAAAACTGCCACAGCATTGTGCTGGGCTTATCATCGGGAAAGCAACCACCTTTTCAGCCCTAAGCTAAGCTCACTTTTATGAAGTACTCATCAAAAGAAAGTCCCATTTCCAAGGGAGTCTTTAATCTTTGAGGAATGACAAAGATTTCTATGAAGGATGTCGTATGAATGGCAATATTTTCTGCAGACAAAGAATAAGAAAAAACTTTGAACGAAGGACATTATTAGTTCTTATTTTGCTCGGATTAAAAATTGGTTGCCTAGCTGAGCAATACACAGAAAAACTATTAACCCTAATGCTCTGTCAATGCGAAGCTGAAGCGCTTTCTTCCTTAAAAAACTGTAATTGTTTATATAAATAACGGTTTTTTATGCAAAAATTGGATTTTGTTCTTCCCACAATAACATTAACTAAGTGCTGCATGTTTATGAATATGCATTTTCAAACCTTACATAAACAAGCTGTATATCTACATGTACATACTTCTCTTAATAAAATTGAATGCTAATAGGATTTGTAGTGCTGAAATAGATATTGAATTGAGAATTTTTTTCCGGAAATTGTGATTCGAAGTTGTCAATGACGTACTGATGACGTATCCGGTATTAAATCTTGTCTGCGAATTTCTATTCGTCTGCTGGAAGGAAGTGTTTCATGAGGGAAATGCCAAAAAATAAAATGTTAAACTTAGCTGCCAGCCAATTTTCAGAAAGCGTTCATTTTAATTATATGTCGCTTTTATAATCCATTTTGAAACGCATTTAATTCTGAAGAAGTAAACTTAATTGGATTGCATTCTTGTGAACAATCCATTCTAAGATGCATTTAGAATTGCATAGAGAACTTTGCATTCATATTTAACAGAGTGCCCCCAGACCTGGAAAAGTCAGGGAAGAATGATTTATTTTGAAAAAGTCAGGGAAATTCAACGTATTAATGATGTCACAATCCAAAATTAATGCTTCTACGTGGTTAGCTCAGGGCCTATTTGCAAACATTTTAAAATGTCCCCAGTACAAATACGGGCTCGTATGCAAAATTTTCCACGTTTTCCGAGTACAAATTTTCGAAATTTTACACGTTTTTCGAGTTCACATTTTCAAACTTTTTCCCGTTTTTCGAGTACATGTACAGATTTGCAAAAGTTTCAAGTTTCCTCATTTATTGAAGACAAATTTTCAAAACTTTCTCATGCTAATTTTGTAGAATATTTTGCCAAATCAGGGATAAGATTAGCATATATCAATTTTGGCATTATCTTGGTAAGGGAAATTGGTTTCAAAACCTGGAAAAGTCAGGGGAGTTGAATATGAAATTACTGGGGGGAGGGACCCTATTGAATTGCGTTCCGGAAAGCATTATTTAGTAAATTTTAAAATATTCAAGACATTGTATCAACAAATTTTTATTATAATTATAAGTTACATCAATTATCACAGTCCTCTTTATGATTATGTGTTTCAAATTGCATCACGTTTAAACATGAAAACTTTATAAACAGATGATAATTTGATAAATCTGAAGTATCTGTGTCAGACACTTCCCAGAAACTACGCTTTTTTATTTCATGTTTAATTGTTTTGTGTCAATAGTTTCCCTTATTTTGCAAAATCCCTTATGTTTTTCCTAAATTTTCATAAATCAACTGTTTTTTTCATTTATTGTTTTGCTCGTGGTTCTCATAGCTCTTGGGTTTGTTTTCTTTTCTATCGTAAATTGTCATCATGCGTGTGCTGAATAATGTTTTTTTTTACTATTTTATTTTTTCTTGTGTTTTGTTATTAGCTTTGTACAAAACTAACTGGCTGGCCCGGCGTAGCCCGGGCTGTACTTACCGAGAGCGATGGCGATCGAGTCAAGTGAAACGAAGAAGTAGGCCCAACGAACGGAGTTTTCGTTTTTCACACGGTTTCGCTTTGCACGTGGTTTGCGTCATCAGGGGCTATTCGAAAAGGACGTCCTCACAATTTTCCTAAAGTTGGAGGCCTCCTGTCCGCATTGCGTCCGGTCAATCAGGACGTCCTTTTTGAAGCTCTTCTTTATATATATAAATTACAACATCTTTACTGGATTTTTTAAACCAACAAGTAATGCAGCAGAAATGAGCCATTTCATAAAAGGTAACTAAGGAGAAATTGCTCTGTAGGTGGAAGTACAAGATAATTATTTTTCTTATGGATTTAGTGATATGATATTTTAAACACATATTCAAGGTTTGCTGAATCATGGTCCATATGGAAAACAAGCCGACAAAGATTACTCGAGTTTTCCTACATGCTTTTTTGCCGCTGATAAGTGACACTGCAAAAACACTGTCTATATATTAGTTTGTTCGGTGAAGCATTTTCAATGCCATTTCCTATTTTACCACTTTGAGCAACATGTCTAGTTCTAAAAACTACGTCGAATTAAACAATGGTCGTCGAATGCCAATTATTGGTCTGGGAACATGGCAGGTAAGAGCCAAATCACTTTACTTTAATCCTAATATACTTGTGTATGAGCATATGTGTACAATGATACTACTACAAATAGTAATATTAAATCTTAAGACTTAAGTTCTTCAATGTAAGATGTTCCTACATTTAGAATTTAAAAGTAGTATTTGAACTCTTTATGGTATCGTCATGATGGCTTGACTTGCAATTTTGCACCAACTTTCTCTCTTATAACGCATATACACTCATGTAATATTCAAAAAAATTTCTTCAGGCATATTAAGTTAATTATTTCAAAGCAGTTTGAGTATATTTTTAAGATAAATTCTATTAATAAGAGAATACTTTGTTATTAGATATTAATTGAAGCCCCAAACACCAGCTTACAATGTTGGAAAATGCATGTTTAGTGTTGCAATATTATAATGACATGATGTTGAAAGCTATTCAAGTTGTTTAAATTAAAATATATATCTGTTTTTTGTTTAGCCTTACTATACATGTATGTTTCGAATTTATATTGAAACGTAATTTTAATTTGTGCATATTTTTGCTAATTGCTACATTATGCAATGTACGATGTTCGTGGGAAGTTCATAAGTATAATGTAAAATCATCATTCTCGTCATATCATCGTCAATAGTTAAAAATATATCTAATTTAAACAGTACATTGTGCTAATTATAATTCTGGAACATCCTGATTACTTCACGGTATCTTCAAAGACGGCAATTGCATTGATAAAAGGCTGTACTTTTATCTTTTGTGTGCAAATAATTACGCAATTTCTGATTGCATTTCCTTTTTTTGGGTTTAAATATTAAAGCATCGTTTAATCGTGCTACATATCAATTATTTGGCTAAATAAATAGAGGAGCAAAAACTGTGCACTTGCATAAAACAAAATAAAATAGGACTTATCTAGTTATAACATCAGATGAATCTAACATGCTATTTAGGAACAAGTGTTGAAACAATTTGAATTAAAAAGTAATGTTATGAATTCCAATTATACGACATTTATTAAATAATACCTATGTTATTAAATTATATGTATGACCAATAAAACGGTGAATATGCGCATACATGTACATGTACATGTTTGTTTCATGAATGTTGTGTACTATAGTGTGATTTATTTAGTTTGAATTATTTGGCATTTGGTCATTTATAATAAAATCCAAAAATTTCGGGCTAAAAAGGAACATTTTCAATCAAAATATTGTTGAATGTTTTCTTTAATAATAATATGAATGATTTTCTTTTTCAGGGAGAAAAAGATGAAGTTATAAAAGCAGTTGAAACTGCTTTAGAGATTGGGTATCGGCACATTGATACGGCTTTTCTATACAATAACGAGAAAGAAATAGGCGAAGCCCTAAAAAAAGTATTGAGTAAGGGTAAAATCAAACGAGAAGATTTATTTGTGGTCACCAAGGTTGGTACTGGCATTCATCCAGAATAGGTATCGTAATCATTTTATTATATTACACTCTTTTATTGCCATATAACTATAGCTACCGGTGCATGCCATGCGACCAGAGCATATACAGAAATTTTTGGAAATATCTCTGAAAAATCTTCAGTTGGATTACGTAGATTTGTATCTGGTGCATCGTCCAACTGGTTTTCAGTATGTGAGCGAAAATGAAGTTTTTCCTTTGAAACCAGACGGAGAAGCCCTAATTGATATGAACACCGACTTGGTAGCGATTTGGAAGGTAATTTGATATTTTTTGTTGAGATTTAGAAGGTAATTTGATACTTTTTGTTGAGATTTAGAGGGTAATTTAATACTTTTTGTTGAGATGTAGGAGGTAATTTGATACTTTTTTTAGATTTAGAAGGTAATGTGGTATTTTTTGTTGAGATTTAGAAGGTAATTTGATACGTTTAGGTGATATTTAGAAGGTAATTTGATACGTTTAGGTGATATTTAGAAGGTAATTTGTTACTTTTTGTTGATATTTAGGCGGTAATTTGATACAGTAACATTTTTGTGACAATTAGAAGGAAATTGGAAACTTTTTGGTGCTAAACAAAATTATTTCAGGTGGCCAACAAAATCCATGTCATTGTCTCGTTTAAGTTACTGTATGTGGTTGTGTAATGCAAATTTAACATTGTTGTAAACATAAATTTGGGCAGGAATATCAGTAATGGACCAAAAGTGAAATTCTGAATTACGTTTTCTATATAAAACCTACTAAAAATTCACAAGTTCATGAAATAACAGGTCAGAAAATCATTTAACTCCAAGGTACTGTATTTTGTTATTGAATCAATTTATCAAATGTATCAATCCTCGTTCGCACTATACAATATATTCATTTAATAATACATGTAATCATGGTAAATGTTTTAATTTCTTTTCTAAACAAGTGATCAAGTGAGATCCAACATGCTGAGTTTCCCACATTGCCCCCCTTCCGTCTCCCCCCCCCTTCCCCCCCCCCCCCCCAAAAAAAAAAAACCGAACAACTGTGCACCTTAAAGCCAGTTTCGAGATACTTATCATGTGAAATAACATTGTTGAAATTAAATTGCATTTTTCTATTTTTCTTTCCGGCTATGGTGGATTGAACATAGACCTTGAAAAGGAAATCCCAGTGTCTTAATGGGCCATTTTGGTGAATAGGTTTAGAAAGATAAAAAGATATCTGAAGGGAATTACAGTATTGGAATTTTGCTTATTTTATGCAAACTCTGTCCTATATTAAATTTTAAATTGCCCAACTGACTTGGAATGAGCCATTCTCTTTCGTCTAGAACGTGCACTAGCTTATAGAAATTGCACCAATTTAACGTTTACGATTTTAGAAATTTGAAGAAATGGTAGATCTTGGTCTTACCAAATCCATTGGCGTGTCCAACTACAGCTACGAGCAAATGCAACGCACGATGAATGGCTGCAGGATAAAACCCGTGACGAACCAAGTTGAGTACCATGCCTACTTCCAGCAAAAGAAACTGTATGATTTCTGCAAGAAAAATAATGTTGTCATAACCGCTTATGGACCCATTGGATCACCTGGGCTTGCTGCAGGAATGGAAAGAATCAATGGAGTGAAGTAAGAATTATCATAATTTATTCCTTAAACTTGTTAGATCAACCCTAAGATTTATGTGTTGCATATGTATACATGTATATTATACTTAATTTATTAGGCCTGTAGAATATCAGCACTAATATCTTAGGATATGCATCTGATTGATGTCTTCCATCATCACATACGGTGTGGAATCTTAAAAGTCTTGATAATTTAAAATCACTATAGTTTTATTTTAGACTGCATAGTTCCAATGTAAAGCTAACATTATGAAAGTGTGAATCAATCTATGTGAAGTTGGTCATCGCGTCAAGAGATGATATCAGGGTCAGTCAACTGCCTTCATCAGGAGTGATGAAGGCAGGTGACCTGGAAACCACCTGATGTGTATGCAAAATTATGCATTACATGATGGCATGATTTACCGTCTGTGTCGGTATATGTGATTGAATCAGTATTCGCTTGTCTGGAGTTTCGTATTTTTTTGGGTAATTAATTTTGCTTATTATATAATGGTCTATGTTTTTCATGTAAAACACACAACTTGTGGTCTTGCAATGTGGTCACTTATCAGGAGCCATAATGCATGCACTTTAATTGGTTGTCTTTTTTAGCAAATTCGATGCACAGGTTTTATTCTTTCACCGATTAGAGAGTACAGAATAAAATTCATTGCAATATACTGGCAATGGATGCAAATAATCAAAATTTAGAAACAAACCGAACCGATTTATTCTTCTCAAGTTGGTTATTGTTGTATTATAGTCGCAGTTTGTAGTTTTTTTCTGGGTTATACAATGTTTAACCTCGTTAAAATACCGGGTGGACCAATGTTTAATTTATAGAATAATATTTTATTTACATGTTATTAAATGATATATCAACTAAATTAAGTTTACATTAAGATTTACATTAAAAATCCACAAACATTAACACTTTAGTAAGGTAATAAGAAAGTTAAATCAAATAGTCAAAATTACTTCCTTTTTAATTCCTTCTTAGTTAGTTTTTTTGTGAAACGTTTTCAAGAAACATTGTTGCGAAACAATCTTTTGCCGCAATGTTTCGTTGGTCTGTACTAGGCATTAGACAATTTTAAAGTCGCAAACTCTTCTCAAATCTTGATCGGTTTTTCAACATCTAATTATATCTTATAATTCTCGAAGGCTTATTGTAAATTTTTATCTTTGATCATCCTCCACTCATTGAAATCGTATGACTTTGGGTCAGCTAAAATATATTATGTTCAAGCAACTTTTGGCCCACCCTGTACTTTCATTGGTGTATATTTTCCCATATGAAAATCGCACTCATGGCAGGAAAAATAAATCAACTAAATTGAAAAAATAATTGTAATTCTGGTTTTTTTTTGTTTTTTTTTAAAGAGTGGAATTTCCAAGATTAATAGACGATCCAGCTCTGAAACCATTAAGCGTGAGATATAACAAGACTTCGTCTCAAGTAAGCCTTATTGCTGTACTTATAACTGTACTTATTTGCTGGTTATTTTAGATAGTTTTTGAGAAAAATCAATCAGGAAATCAAATGTTACCATATTATAGATTTTGCTGAGATGGTTGACTCAGAAGGGCATTGTGGCCATCCCAAAAAGCGTTAATCCTTCGAGGCTCAAGGAAAATTTCAATGTGAGTTGTTTGATTACAACGAGTAGTTAAATGTTGCTGAAAATGATTAACATAAACAACTAAAATCTACTATCAAATTTATAGGTATTGGACTTTAATTTGAGCGCAGAAGATAGTGCAGTCATTGATGGTTTGGACAGAAACCTAATGATGTTCGAAGTCAACTTTTTTAAAGGGTTCGTTTGGTGTCTTGAAACTTCAGCAATATATATATAGTTTGCGTATAACTTATTTCAAAATGCATGTCTTGTAGAGTTGATAAACATCCGGAGTACAAGAAGTGGGTGGAATATTCCTAGGGTGAGGAACTTACTTTTGGCATGCCAGGACATCCCGTTCCGGTAGTTAATGAAATATTAATTGTCCTGCAAGTATATCAATTTTAACGTGAACTTTACTGTACAAAATAGACCTGTAGGCGTGTAGTAATCGCTTTGTTTTGAACGATAAATGTTTCGCATGAACTGGGAAGTGAAAATGTTTTTCTTCTACTTTAGCATTACGTCATTATTTCAGCTCGAGTTAATCGTGTCTGCGTCCACTTTCCCCATAATTGTCCAACAACACTTTTCGGCGCCTTTCAGACGCATCATTTACAAGAATGGCTACATGCATTACAACATGAGTAATTCAACTGCTTTATTATAGCAGCAATAACGTTAGAGTATACTGTAATTTGCAGTAAAACAAATGCTTTACCATATTACTAAAATCCTTCGCATGTATCCTTGAAGTTCGAATTTTTTTAAAACAACTCATGAAATAGACAAAAACTATTTGGAAACGAGTTTTTTCGATGTACATTTGTGTCATTTTTACATTTTTAAAAAAATGTTATTATACATTTTGAATATCACGAGCTGTTTTCAATACTGGTATAATAATTACCACCGCTTCTTAATGAAAGTTGAACTTAATGATTGAAATCAATTTATAAGTGCTTTATACGCAACATTTAATTATTGTGGAAATTGCAAATTTCAGCAATTTTTTCAATCTTGATCAGTTGTTTTAAAAAAATTACTTCCGTCACTTTTCCCCCCATTGTTCTTGGAGTGTGAAATTAGTGGGAAATTCCGTGCCTCACGCAAATTTGAAAGAAAAAAACGTGTGGTCAATTGTATTTCCCAAATGAGTATATTGGGTGCTCGAACCGATAATTTACGAATGGTACTTTTTGCAGTCATGAGGTCACGCGTGCTAAACCGATACACTAATTGATTTAAAAAATTCATTCAATTAGGTTATTGCTGTTTTTAAACCAATTAATGCATACCTTTTTCACACGTGACATTCTGAGTATCTCTATTATACATTATATCATATTCTTGATGTTTATTGGTAATTTTTAGTCTCGTTACATAATAGAAGTGTACTTGGCAACTTGATATATGATAATTAAAATTGACATCACGTGTTCTTTTCTTTAAACCATGCCACTAAATTTGCCTTAGATAGTGGCTCCATCCATAACGGATTGAAATATAAGAAATTGTTCAAGTCTAAAACTTATTATCCTCATTACACACATCGAAAGGAAGTCCATTTCAAATATGCATTTGAAATTACAGTTACCAGTATGTACAGTATAGATTGTAACATATTCAAATGCACTTCAAATACAATTTTCTTTATTAACATTATCATGTACTGTGCATTTTAAAATACATTTCGAAATGCTTTGATGAGAGTTCAATGTTCATGAGGACAGAGTTAATTAGGAATGCGTTTGATAAGAATACATTCCGAAATTCATTGATGAGAATGAATTAAATGACATGAATATATTTTGAAAACCCGCTTTAACAGGCATTTTAAAACGCAAAATGTATTTTGAAATGCGCATATTACATAAGTGTATGTTCCAATCTACACATTTTCAGGTGCATTTTTGAAAGGCATAACGTGTGCTCCAATTGATGCACATTTTCGAATGTATTTTCGAAATGCATTTATGTCTTCAAATCCATACAGTATTTTCAAATGAATTTTTGAAATGCATTACATACAGTATGTCTTCCAATCCATACACATTTCCGAGTGAATTTTTTGAAATGCATGACATGTGTTCCAATCCATACACATTTTCAAATGTATTTTTGAAATGCATTTCTTTTCAATGGGGATACATGCATTTCCGGGTTTCCCTTGTTATTAGAAAATTGAAGTACACAAATGGGGATTTTCCACGAGCGTTTCCCCTTATCGTTCAATTCCAAATGTATTAAATCAGGCACCCACGTACGAGCCACGTGTTTAATTAAGTCCTAATTGCCCTGATGAAGTCCAAAGAGAAGTGGAGAAACAACATTTGCTTAATATTAATGCGGAGTATGATATAACAATTAGCGTGGCCAATAAGTTGCCTGACAATCTCACCTATCCCGAGCAATTGCTCAAGCACGAGGGGGGTCAAAGTAACGCGGTAGCCCCCAGAGGAATCGATGTACTTTAATTAACATTTTAAATGCCAGTCGGATTGGACGTTTATCGAACCAACATGCTTTGTTACGCAGCTGTTGCTGTTTGATTTCCCAAGAACGCCAGAACGTGTGCAGCGCGCATGCGCGCTTCTTCTCCAGCGCAAGATATGAAAAGAAAACACTTTCGTTTTTCTATACTCGAAAGTTGTTGCAACTTGTAATCCCCTCGGCATTTTCTATTCGGCGTCATGCCACGGTGAACAATGCGGGTTAAAAGATAAGACTTAGTCCACTCGAGTTGCCATCAATAATTTGAAACGGGGCGAGGGAGGAGCCAGCCCGAGCCAATCATATCGCTCTGGTGGCCACGAAAAACGCTGCGAACACGTAATAAGAATGGCCTGCAGGTGATCCACCTGTTGCACATCCAATGTGGAAGATCAGGCCATTGGTTAAGCAGAAATCCACTTGCCTTTAACGCATAATCGCACGCTCGGGGAAGCAGGAACACGTTCTCGGAGTGCACATCAACGGGACAAGAACAAAACTGCCGCGGCATCATGACCAAAGTTAGGAGGACCCTGGCCACCCCTGCTCTGCTGTCCTTGTTTCAGAAGACGACTTGGGTGCTAGTTCTGGTGGCGCTTGTCTCAACCCCTGGCTTGACGCAGGAGAACGATGGTAAGGCAACATTTATTTATTTATTTGTGTTTTTTTTTTGTTGTTGATTTTTTTGTTATAATTCTGGACTTAAGTTCGGCAATGGCCTGGATTAGCTAAATTTGGACTGATACGTGAACTGACCTCATGTAGATTTGCAAAGAGGCCGGCGTCACATGGCTTTGAATTTGTCGTATATATATATAGCGGAAATGTGATTTGGTGAAAAAGTAGTTTGCATGTGCAAATTTTCCTAAAGAGTTATTAAGCTGGCAGAATTTTTTTACTTGATGCCCGCAATGCAAAAAATGTTGACGGACATTTTCGATTTAAGAAACCTGGGGGGGAGGGGATATCATAAAAGGCAATCTCTGGGCCATACCAAAAAAAATTGGGCAAGTTTGAAGAAGCTTACATGGACATGGGGCAAAATATGAAAATGCATATCCATAAATCCAAATTTGGTCTGGCTATAAATATATTAACTCCGGCAATGGCCTGGGATTAGTTTTGGACTGAAACATGAACTGCAAAGATGTGCCGATGTCACGTGACTTCATTTGTCGTATATTTAGCAGAAATGTAATTAGGTGAAAAATCTAGACGATGGATGCTGTTCGTTTGTTATTAAGGAGTTATTAAGTTGGCAGAATTTTATTTTTACTTGATGCCCGCAATTCTGAATATGTTTACGGACATTTTCGTTTTAAGAAACATGGGTGGGAATATTATAAAAGGACAATAAATTTCATGCATGCATGGCATATTCTGGGTCATACCAAAAATTGGACATGTTTGAAAAAGCTTGGATAGCATGGGGCAATATATGAAAATACATATCTTATATCCAAATTTGGTCTGGTTAATTGTCAGTATCTTCCACCTGGGAAGCGAGGCACGTTGTAATAAGATTCGTATGTTTCTAATCATTTTATTTTAAGAATGGTTTAAATTTTCACATTTATTTAAGAACTTAAGAAAAAATAAATTTGAAAGAATCCCTTTGATTTCGCCACCTTCTAAAGTGTATTTTTTTTTATAAATGAACGGAAGGATACATACCCATCTACATTTTTAAAATAAAATTACGAGTGTTAAGATAGTACATAAGATAGTGTCTAAACTATTTATGGAATTGAAAAACTGAAATAAATTGATGATGGTGAGTTTCGATTGCCCAAAATTTACACACAAAATGATTATCACTACTGTATATCGAAAGCAGTGATCGAAAGCCTTGAAAGAATTTTGGCATTAAAATCTATGGTTTTGTATCCATGTCTTTCCCAAGTACATGTAACTTTTTTTCCCCCAAGTAACTTTTGTTAGTTACTTTACAGTTAAATTGAGTTTGTATTTACTGTAAAGTAACTTTTAACTTACCCCTGTGTTAAATGTAATCATCCTGGAATATTCGCTCCACAGAACAACAATCATATAATGATGGACAGTGAAATTTGTTATGCTCATGTGAAATACTAATAAAACGGCCGTTTCCTCCTACATACATTATACGTACGCTTTAATAACTCATACTTGAGATAGAAGAATCGACATACAGTACATGTATAATGTGGGTTAATAATATAATGTATTGAAGCAGAGAAGGATACAGCAACGCACTTGCTGCAGTATAATTATCGTAAAAAATATGTGCGTTTTATATAAACAAATATTTACTGATGGAATAATGCATGTGTATTGTAGGAGTAAAGTTAGTGCTGATAATAAATTTAAATATGCCAGTTATATTTATTGAAAAAATATCCTCGCATAATAAATCAAAATACATGCATCAGTTAAATGTCAACTGTTTGCCTGCAGTGTACAAGAATAAATATTTTCGGTTAATTCGATGGTATAATTTAATAAATTTATAAATCTACTTCCATAACTTAGTGCTTGGCGTTAGAGGCATCTGTGAATACATTTTTGATCCGCAAAATTTTTAGTCTCCCCTCTACGTATTAACAACTTGGTGTCCTGAAAATACTTCGCCAGCAATTCTTCACCAGCAATTCTTCGCCAGGGTCAATTCTTCGCAGGTTATGTTATGTTAGGTGAGGTTAGTTAGGTTAGGCCAGCGGGGGTGTGGGGGTCCGAGGGGGGCGTGCGCCCCCCCTTGGCAGGGGTTTGGGGGCAGAGCCCCCATTTAGGTGAGAAAACATTGGGAATACAGTAGAACCTCTATTCTGTCAACTAATTCGGACCAGGGTGGTTGACATAATCGAAAAGTTGACATAAGGGAG
>JAQGAO010003379.1:0-17135 GCA_034697705.1 Ommatoiulus sabulosus | reverse complement strand
TACACCACTGTACACGCTAGGGGGGGAGGGGGGTAAAAAGGGCCAAAAATCTGTACACGTAATTTATGCACGGCCCCTAGGTGGCGCCACTTGCAGGCTGAGTTTAGCTGTCAATTTCTGTTTTCAGGTCTATATCATCCAGCCACTAATTTACAGTGCGCCCCAAAAACCCTTTCTGAACAACAAAGCAAGCCTTTGTATTACTCCAAACTTTGGAAGACAAAAATACGAAAAATTTTGACCCTTTTTGGAAGAGATTTGAATTTCCAAGTGAGTATAACTGCTATCATACGGAAATTAGGTACTCTAGGTTCCACTAGAGCGTGTTTTTCATTGTTTTTCATTGTTTTAACATGCACATGCCTAACAACTTCAACCCAATACCTGGACATCCCGGGATCCGTCCTGCCTTTCTAATCCAGAATCCATGGGCACACCATTTTATTCCTGTACAGCAGCAGATAGCAGCCCTTTCCCTGTGGTATTGGAGCAATTACCAGATGAATAATTTTGGATCTTTATTGGCCTATGCAGTTTTTTCGGCCAAATATCTGCCACCAAATTTTCAACCACACGCGCAAAATACAGTTCCAGGATCACCATTTCACAAGCAACAAAACGCGCATGGCCAAGCGCGTGGAGGCCGCCATTTTCCAACGCCCGAACACATGGCACAAAATGATGGTGGCCCCGAATTTGCATTTCATGCAAATCCAGTGACCACAAATTTCACGCACACCGCAGCGCCGCCTGGCACCTAATGGGTAACCCAGATGGGATACCCATGGACCACACAGAAGCAGAACTAAGGCATGGCATATTTTTCGCCCACCATTATTATTATTACACGTTATCTTTTTATGCTTATTACCAAAAAGCTAGGGGTCTTTGACCCCATCCCAAAGATGCCACAACATATTACTTTCAGGTTTTACCTGCGGTGCCGCAGTGCTAAGATGATGGTAGCAATGCTACCGACCACCACTCTTGCGGTGCCGCAGTTGCTACACCATACTCTGTGCGATGTAGCAAGTGCGGCACAGCGAGGACACGCATCTTTATTGCCTCCAGCATCTTCTGATTGGTGGGAAGATGCTGGGAAAGCCTCCCTGGCACCTAGTATAAAGGGGTCTGCCTTCAGCAGCCCCACACACACACTACCTCTGGATTTTACTCCATGCGCTACGCGTCCTGCCCGCGTATCTTTATTCTAACTTAGTTTTACATGTTAGAAAGAACATTGTTCTGTATTGCTTAGTCTATCTTGCATAGTTCTGTATTGCTTAGTCTATCTTGCATAGTTCTGTATTGCTTAGTCTATCTTGCATAGTTGTGTATTCCATCAGACTGTCAACCGCAAGAATAAAACTTATCATTATTGGATTTACCTTATCGTGTCGTAACTATCCTTCGTGTGCCACTCAGGAGACGTCTCCGGACCTGTAAGGACAAAAGGACACATTATAAGTATTGGAACTTTGTTCAATTATTTTACGAGAATATTACTTGTGGTAATATTAGCATCAATTTTATATTGACGCCTCTCAGAACTAGAATTAGTTGTGTATATAAAAGCAAACTTTTTTGTACATGCATGCACTCTTTACATGGCAGTCAGTCATGCTGCCTGAATTCAGAATCAACTATTGAAACTCTGAATCTTGAACATTCTGTTAGCAAGTCGAGATATTGGTACCAGGATCTCTACTTTGCCAGTTACATGTATATCGTGTAAGGTTGTATATTGGCACCCAACTCCTTCGTCTCACGACCCCGATGTTTTCTCTTCCCACTTTGGATCCCATGATAGCTTCCCCATTATTACCATCCCCAGCTGTTCCAGCGACCATACCTACCCTGCCAGATCCCTCTACATACCCTCCCTCATCACCTCCCCCATCCCCGACGATATCCTTCTCCTAGGAGACATTCATCCTAACCTCGCGACATACCTGCGCACAATCTCAGATAGTTGTAACGCCCTTTTCTCGTGTTATCTTGACTGCATCCCGGCTTCTGACATCTCAAAAAGCATGGCACGCGACTTATGACAACCTTAATCGCCTCCTTTTCTCGGAACGCCCTCGTACTCACACGACAACACGCACACCCTCCCGCTCCAGCCTCTCACCGCTCAACACACACCGTCCCTCCCGCCCCCTATCACTCCATTCCCACCTTTAGACGCCGTTTCTACATCATCATCGTCGGACTCTGACGCATCTTTTCACACCACACCAGACAGACATTTCAACCACCCTCTCAACCACCTCCCATTCCTCCCCGGCCCTCTACTTTCTCTCCGCGCCTTAAGTCCTCCCCACTCATCCCACCCCCCGCTCCCATTCTCCCCGGGTCAGGCCTACCCCGCTCCGCTTTCAGCACCCCTCTCCAGATCTCTCGTCAGTTTAAGGCACTCGGGAGATTTGATGGAAATTTGCGGCCATTGCCACACAAATTGGCCTTTCCATCCCGCAAGCCTATGAGATCCTACTCTATCTACTCGAAGGTGAGCCGCGCTCGTGGTGGGCCACCATAAAATCAAAAGTCCACACCCTGGCAGAGGCCTTCCGCTTTTTCCGTCAGCGGTACGCCCGTGCTGACCCTGACGCCACTATCTTGGCCCGCCTTGATAAGATCTCCCAGAACGATGGACAATCCACGGCTGAGTTCCTCAGCTACCTCATGGACCAGTTCTCCCTTCTCGCCCACCCTGAGGATGAGAAGTATCAAGTCCGGGTCATGTTTCGCGCCTTACACCTTAAAATCAAAGGCCGTATCGATCGATCAAACCTCACCTCGGTCCAGGAACTGTGGGATCTCGCCCTGTACGAAGAAAGACTGCTCACAGACACTGACAACTGGGTCGACAAACGCCCACGTTTCCCCCATCCTGCCTTTCCGCTGCCTTCCTTTACCTCACCACCCCTATTCCTGCCCAACCACGCACGCACACCATACACTCCACCACCTGTCCCCGTTCCCCTCCCTCCTGCAACACCTTCCACGCAAGTCATCTCCGCAAGTGAAATCGTCCCCCTCCTCACCCCCCCAGCTCTTATATATGCCTCCTGTTACATCTTGGGACATAACCTGACCGCCCTTCTTTATTCAGGGGCCTCCACCTCCATGGGTGGCGCCTCCCTATTCCATCTACTAAAGTCGTGCTCAGTGCCGATGTCTCCCTCCTCACGGATCATCCATCTGGCCGATCGCTCTCCCTCTCTACTTGCCACCTTCTTGACATACACCACTGTCTCCTTGGCAGGCCAGAGTCTTTCTTTAAGCATTTCTCTCATCCCTTCGTTCACTCAAGCCCCCTCATCCTAGGCGCTGACTTCTTAGCATCCGCTGGCATCAGCCTTCACCTTGCCTCCTCTTCCTGGTCATACGACCATACACCTTCCCAACGATTTCCATCCCATCCTCCCTTACTCACGGACAATTTCTCAGTCATCACTCTTTTCCCTTTTTCATGCGAAGACGCGATATTACGTCCCGATGAGGGGCCTTCCCTGTCCGCAGAACAGCGTTCCTCCGTCTATGATCTTCTGTACGCTTTTGCGGACTCTCTCCTGTCAAGGAGCTTTCTTCGCCGGGTCGTTTCGGAGTGGGCGGCTCCTTCCTTGTTGGTGGCCAAGCATGACTCCACGGAAGATATGCGATTGGTCACCGATTTCAGAGCTCTCAATAAAGTGGCCATCCCCGACCTCTACCCTGTACCGAGGATCGACCAACTTTTAGCCGAAATGCCCGGTAGACCGTTCATGACAACCCTGGACCTTACCAGTTACTGGCAGATACCGATCGTCGACGATTGCCAGAAGTTATTTTCCACCTTCACCCCCTCCGGCACCTTCTGCTACACCAGAATGCCCATGGGGGCCCGAAACTCAGCAGCCCACTGCCAGCGAGTCGTGGATACCATCCTTCAGGAACTCCCTCACCTGGTGGCGCGCGTTTACCAGGATGATCTCCTCCTCTCCAGTGACTCCTTCACTGAACATTTGAAAGATGTCTCGACGCTTCTTTCTAAACTAAGGTCCGTCAACTTCTTCCTAAAATGATCCAAGTGTCATTTTGTCACACCAGAGGTTCGCTACCTAGGTCACCTCATATCCGCCGAGGGTATCAAACCCAACCCAGATAAGATATCTGCGATCGTAGCCCTCCCTCCTCCCAAGGATGTCACACAGTTGAAGTCATTCCTTCTTCATGCAAGTGGTTCGGGAAATTCATCCCGAATCTCTCCACCACTGCCGACCCGCTACATGCCTTACTCAAGAAAGACGTCCCTTTCGTCTTCTCCGATTCATGCACAACTGCCTTTTAGGCCCTAAAGACCCTTCTCTGTAGCGCCCCCATTCTAAGTCAGCCGGACTTCCAACAGTCCTTCCACCGTTTCACTGATGCCAGTGATGTTGCTCTGGGCGCGGTTCTAGCTTAGGGTGACCATCCAGATCTTCACGTCATCGAGTTCGCATCCAAATCACTCAATCCGACACAGCGCAACTACTTCACCACAGAGAAGGAAGCCTTAGCCATCCTCTGGGCCGTCAAGCGATTCGCCGGATACCTTGGTGGTCTCTCCTTCATCATTCACACTGACCACAGTCCGCTCCGGTGGCTCCTCACACTAAAGTCTCCCTCTGGTCACATCGCTCGCTGGGTTATGGCCATTCAGCAATTTAACTTTGACGTCAAACACATCCCTAGAAACTTGAACGTGCTCGCGGACCTCCTCTCTCGTCATGCGGCCCACCCCGAACCCATCGTGCTCATCCACTCATTCCTCCTGGATGAACAACCCATCTCCGGACCAGAGTTCCGGGAGCTCCAACTTTAAGATCAGGGTTGCGCTACGATCATCACTGCTCTTGAAGGACGCGCACCGGATGATAGCATGGACACACACACCTTTCTTGCTAGGGGATATTGCTTGATACATGGCATTCTTTATCTACGACTACACATGCTTGACTCTGACGAACCATGCTTGGTCATTCCTACAGCTCTTCGATCTCGCATTCTACATTGGAATCACGATGCGTCCACAGCTGGCCATCCGGGCATTCTTGCCACGACCCAACGCATCTTGGGGCGTTACTACTGGGTGGGTCTCAAACGATCGGTAACAGAACATGTGAACCAATGCGATCACTTTTAACGCTTCAAACCAACCAGCCAGACACCACCCCACTCTCCTCTCCTCCTATACCTCCCCGGCTCGACACCTTGTCGGTCGACCTAGTAGGCCCCCTGCCCATCACCCCCACAGGTAATACTCACATCTTTACCATCTGCGACGTGACCTCCCATTTCATCAAACTTTTTTCCCTGCACGATACTTCCGCGCCCACTCTAATGCGGGTACTTTTGTTCGACGTCTGCCTTAGGTACGGCACCCCCCGGACAGTCAGGTGCGACAACGGTCCTCAGTTTCTATCCGTTGTCTTGCGCCAAGCCGCTGCTGCCCTTAGGTTTTCACCTACATCACGTCGCAGCTTATCACCCTCAAGCTAATCTCGTCGAATGCCTGCATCGTGATCTCAAAGTCAAATTAGCCATCGCGGTGGAGTGTCTACATTCTACCTGGGACACTCACCTATCTTTGGTTAGGTGGGCTCTCAACACTTCCGTGAATTCTTCCTTGGGGTTTACCCCTTTTACGGCCACCTTTGGTCGCCCAGCCCGATCTCCCCAAGATAATATCCTAGCTTTTTATGCCTATTGTCATGACCCATTATTCCTCAAGAACTCCTGTGTGGATTTCCTGATGGACGTATCCTCGTCTATGCTGGAGCTACAGAGCCGACTGGAATCCTCCCAGGACACCAATCGCGCCAACCACAACGCCGCTTGTCGCGAACCCTCCTTCGCCATAGGTGATAGGGTCCTCCTAAAGTCACACCTGAGGAGTTCAGCCAAGCGAGGTTACGCTGCCAAGCTAGCTCCCAAACGTAACGGCGTCTTCCTCATCCGAAGAATGGTTTCACCTACCGTTTTTGAACTTTGGGACAAATCCCGCGGTATCTCTTTGGGTTCCCAGAGGGCCACCAACATCACACGGTAGCGCGATCCACGACCTCCTCACCCCAAGGAGATTCCTCCACCCAATGCACCCCAATCTCCCTCAGTCCCTCGTCCCGCTCTGATTCCTCCCATGACGAAGCTACCCTATCAACCCACCCCACCCCATCCACCTCATCCCGCCCTCCTACCCCTTTTCCCATCCCACCTTCCCTTTTTCTGTCCTCCCTTGCTTCTTCCTCTGACGTACTTGATCCTTTCCCATCACCCATGCCACCTTCCAATACACCCTATCCCTCGTTACCTACACAGGTTGTTACCCCACCCCACCCTCGCGTGCTCTCCCTCCCTCAACTTTTGCCATTGTCACCACTTCACCTCCTCGCCTTTCAATGACTGTGATCCACAATCCGACCACGATCTCCTAGTCGAGTTCGTCGGCGCAGTTCATTTAACCCCCTCCGTCCACGGCATTTCCCCAATTTGCCTCTCTGCTTTTCAAATTTTCCCCGTCTTCCACATGTGCATTTCCTCCCTTATCATCGCGCATCCTTTCCCCCCTTATAAAATCTTTGGACCAACTCTCGCGTCATTACTATTCAATCGGGTCCCGCCTTTCCCCCTGGGTTTTTCCTCCAGCGATCACGCGCTTCCCACGGTTTCGCTGCATTCTCCACTGACTGGATTAACTTTGTCACGTGCTTTACTGCCTTTCTTCATCCAACATGGCTACTGCTCCACAAGATAGTATCGCGGCTGCGGTACAGGATTTGATCCAGCAACTCCAACTCGAGCTAATTGTGAAGGATGGACCAGCTACCATTTCCTTGTCAACTTCCCCGGGTTCGTCTCCCCATGTGTCCTTCGATGAGTCAGACATTTCAAGATAACAGATTTTGACACCTGAAGAGGCGCTTGAAGAGCTTGGCGATGACAAAGGCAAGGCCTCGCCCGAAACATCCCCTTCAGCAACGCTTGCTAAACAATTTTTGTCTACCTTATCGCTGTCCTTAGCTCGGGCACAATCAGCCATGCTGCCACTCTGGGACATTGTTGACCCTGTGCCCCCACTGCGCCTAATGACCCCACATCATCGGCTTCGGATGACAGCGACCCAAGCCCAATGGTCTCGGCCAAGCAACACCGACTGCTCCTTCGACAGTCGACAGTTGAAAACGTGTGTTGGGTAAAATTTGCGAACGTTGCCACCAAGTTTTACGCGAGCATTCCCATCGCGGGAAAGTGCTCATCCTAGCCCACACCCTTCTTCTGCACATGAAAATTACATCACCCACTGCGCGCTCCCCTGTGAATAGGCCTCTTACTAGTGATAAAGGGGTCCTGGACAAATCTTCTGGCCTTTGTCAGGACGTTCTACCTGATTCAAAACCGTCCTCCATCATTCCATCCGTTTTCGACTTGGTGAATCTGTCCTCTCTTTCTTTACACACTAATACTCTTACAGATCTCCTCAACCTTCTCACGTCCACCTCGTTGTTGACTTCCACCATGTTGTTACGTTGTGCTTGTCATTTTTCTCCACAGGGCGCCACTGCAGCTGATACAGATCCATCCGCTCCCACGCGATCGACGATGCAGATCTCTTTTCCTTTTCTCCACCTCTTTCCCCGTCTCAGGCTTTTGATTCTCCTTCCCACCTCCTCCCTCTCCAGCGGACCTTTTCTCCTTACGCCCTATGGTCCCCTACGCTGGTGAGCTTCTCGACGGCAATCCTCAACCTGGGCCATCCCGCCCACCCTCTCGTCCTTCTCCCCTGTCCCGTTCTTGCTTTAGCCCCGTTGGCACACCACCTCCCGCTTATTATGATTTATTTCCTTCTGGGAGTCCATCCAGCGCCAAGCGTGCCCTATCTCCCTCCCCACCCTACCCCTTGCTCTGTCACCACATGGTGTTTTTCCTCTCTTGACCCGGGCACATCACGCTCACGCATGCATTCCCCCATCCCATCGCCGCCCTTACACACTGAACTTCTCCCAACTTAATGCACCAACTTTCCCACCACCAGTTCCTCTTTTTCCAAATTTGCGCCCGCTTTCGGTACCGGTTCTTATTCCTCGCCCCATTCTTGAG
The DNA here is from genome assembly GCA_034697705.1 of Ommatoiulus sabulosus. Taxonomy (NCBI): domain Eukaryota; kingdom Metazoa; phylum Arthropoda; class Diplopoda; order Julida; family Julidae; genus Ommatoiulus; species Ommatoiulus sabulosus. The sequence goes on along the minus strand of JAQGAO010003379.1, from coordinate 9,014 downwards.
ATCCCACAACATGCCGTGGTCGCTGGACCTAAGGAAGACGATGCCCCAGCCTCCCGTGGCATCGCCTGTCGCGTAGTTAAGCTCTTGAACGGGTAAACACAACTGCCTTGATTTTTACCTAACGTAGATGGCACATTTACTCCACCGACCTGGAGGGTGAATTTATCCTGCCCCAATTTCTGGCTAAATTACCTGAACGACTCGTCAATGACCACGAAGCCTAAATTTCGTACTAAAACAAGGTCGGAGGCCTCACCAGTAAAAACATCCTGGAGACATATGTGCCCCCTGCGTCCACCGATAGGGACTTCTTCACATGGGTGTACTTACGCCAGTTTTCTTCCCCTGTAGCGGGTAAGGAGCTATGTTTTTATTGTGTTTACGAAGCGAAGCAGTCCGACTAGTGATATATGCATTGGCACGGGGCTTACCCAATACCCCCGTCTCGTCGGATCCACAACCGTCAACGGTATCCCGTGCCTCATGTCACGGACCTGGATATGGCCATACAACACGTCATGATGACCAGGGCCTCGTCCAATCAACTCTAGCTTACCTGTTTTCCTGCCTGTCTCCCACCTTGCTTCTGGTTCTACTCTCTAGACTTCCTACCTTTTCCTATCTAGTCGTCTGGGGGGGTGTAACGACCCCGAAGCATCTACCAAGCAGATGACAGCAAGACAAGAAAGGGAGCCAAATCCAACCACCAGAGGAAAAGGGAAGCAGCGGGAACTTTTGAAACACCTTCGACTAAAGACCGCCCTCGGACTCCGTTCGGGGATCGTCGGGTTCCAGCGACCCCTGTTTGTTACTTTTTTATGATATAAATTGCCTTGCACATGTGATTTTTGCTCAAAAAATCATTTTAATGAAAATATAAGAGGTTCAGGCCAGCAAACTGGAAGACAAGGTTTCGTGAGCTTTTTCGTCTCGTTAAGAATGCATGATTACTGTTCATTTATTGAAGTTGAGATTATTATGTGATGTTCCTGCGAGAGGAAGTGTATGACTTGTATGTTCCCTTTCCTACCCAAGAGTATCCTCTTTCCATACTTTCTCGACCTCCCCGTCCAATTTAATTTTATCGTAATTGCCCCCTCTCCGTATACCATAACCTACCCGGTGATCTTCTTGATCTCCTCCCGGTTGCAGTGCCATGCTCTCGGGCACCTTGAGACCCACAGATGCTTGAAAGGCCCCTGAAGTGTCCGTAAGTTACAAAGTTGCTTAACACCTTATCTCTCGGGATCACGGTATCTCTCCTCCTAGTCACCCCGGACACCCTTTTCGGATTAAAGGGGTCTATCCCCACGTTTTGCTCTCTACTTCCTTTTTATTTCAGAAACTCATTCGACTTCAAAATACCCTAAATTTCCGATGACCCTTTGATCTAGATTAAGAAAAGGGCTAGTCTCGAAAAGAGAGATACCAAAACTATATGACCCCTTTGGAGAGACTAAAGATTTTACGAGCAGTGATCTCCGTCCTCGTTAAAACTTTTGCTTAGTTGTTTTTATACCTGTTATATCCCCGTTGGGAAAGACCATTTTTTTATACTTGAATCTACACCGTTTATGATGAATCTCGCCTTGCTTAACGGAAGAAACTTTTGCCCCAAAGTGCACTTTTGTCTCCATTTTCTTAAAATTTTTATGTCACCCAAATAAATCAGTAACTCTATGTTAAATTCTCTTTTGACCCTTTTTGTAAAGTCATTTAGAGAAAGAAAAGAAAGAAACACAAGTCTATTCTTACTGTTGTTCATCTTCCAATTTGCGATCGTTGCCTGATGAAAATTCCCACCTTATAAGACGTCTCCGGTTTCTGGGAATTGAAAATTTACTCTTTATGAATAAATAAAGATGAATCAGTTCCCAGCTATTAATGTTGTAGATCAGATTTATTACGGGATTCGGGTGCCCACCTCTGAGGATCTACCAGTTTCCATATTCTCTGTGGAAGTTTCGGAGTTCCCCCGCTTACACCTTGCTAGTGCTGGATGACGAAATAGTGATCTTCTCGCACGAACCGTTAAACAACGAGGACATCACGGTCATCCAGAATTATCTTCTCCACGCCCTTGACTCCTAAAAAGAGATAAGAGAAATCGACAATATATCCTTTACTGTATTTCTCATGTCAAAACACATTATCTCATGTAACGTAAGGAACCCTTCAGGTGAGTGAGGTCCTTTTTACTAACACTCATTTCCTTCACCCAAAAAGGGATTCTTACAATATGATATGCTTGGTGTGCACATATCCTTAATGGTATGGCCACCATAAATTAATGATATAAAGGTGAATGTGTGTGTACCTTGGGGAATACGGCTTGGTATGTGTGGGTAATGTGTGTGGGACCTGTCGCCGAAATAACTGACCCGACCTTTTCATTGTTAAATCTCTCTTGAATTTGTTTTGGATGGGTAACCTTTGGTCAGCGTGCATGGTCGTAAACCGACGCACCATTGAAAAACGCTGCTGTGTCACAGTAGCCGTCTTCCAGACAAATATGTGGCTAATACAAATACTGTCCAACTCGAACATACTACTTTCAAAAATCTCGGGTGAAATGGGATACTGAAATTGGGGTAATCATTTAATAGATTACTATTTATATAAGCCTAGCAGATCGAACCAATTTGTATTGTTTAGTTCGAAAGTAATTAGAAACATTGGAATTTTGGGAAGCAAGTTTATCCATCTCACAAAAATGCGACAGAGCCAGTTTTCTGGCCAAACCGATGCATTCTGAGAAATGCAAAACCCCTTTTTGATACAGGTATGGTAGGGCCAATTTTACGAACCTGGAAAATTGTTAAAAAGTGTGTTTTTTCGTGCAAACAAGAATCTGTTGTTTTAATGAACATGCCGAAAATGTGTTTAGGTAACGTGCAGGGGGACGAATGTTTCGTCCACGTGTGGTTATACCAGTGGAAGAACTTGCGGTTTTGGATTCATTATGTTTGAATTCGGGAGCAACTGATTTTAGGTAATTGCTCCAAATCGAAAGTATAGTTTTAGGATGCGTAAATTTCCTTGTGGAAGTCCTATCCGCGATTTTATTTCGATCAGATTGCACTTTTTTGTAGAATAATTTGTTGGAAATATTATAAAATGTAGCTGTGAGAGGTGCTGCTTTACAAATCACTTCAATCTTCGTGCAGTTCTCGATATTGATTATTTGAAAAGTTGTACTTAACACTCATCGATTTTTAGGTTCCAGTCCATCCAGGATTCCAGATTAAGGCTGTACTGAAGACTTGGAGGTAACTGCTGAAGTTCCGTAAATGAATGGTAAGTGGAAACAAACTTTTATATTCTTTAATATTTTTTAAATTTGGTTAGATCTCTAACCATAAAGAAATATGAGTATAAATACTGTATATAACCTGGAAAGTGATCTATTTCCAAGCTTGGTTAAAGAATTTCTATGTTTAAAACATGGTGTTAAATCCAGCGCTGTATCCAGTAGCGGCGCTCTCTTACTTTTGTAGGGAGTAAAGCTTTAATCAAAAAGTCACAATTCTGGCATAGTGACTGGTAGCCAAGATTAAAGTGCATGCGTGTACAGCAAAGTTGGACTTTATATACAGAACTGTTTTTAGTTTTGCTTCTGTGTGGTCCATGGATATCCTATCTGGGTTACCAATGGATATGGTCGCCATAGTAATACTATGGCAACCCCATATTGCAATGGTAAGCCAGAGGCTGCTGTTCATATTTGCATGCTCCTTCGAGATTTAAAAAGGTTGCATAGCTTTGCATTAAAATTGTGGTACAATTTCGGTGTGGACTTGTTAATCAAAGGGAAAATAATTATACCTGCCTTAGCTGTAAAAATTGTTTTTTTTTTGTGTAGTTTTAAGCAATTTTTTTCGAAAAGTAGGGAGGGAGGGAAAAGTATGCCATGCATCAGCTAGCATGCACGGCACAAGATAGTGGCAGATGTGCGTGGTGTGTTATCTTTGGCATGAAGTGAGCCTAAGATGATTGTTCCTAATTTGATGACGTTTCAACTATATTTGTTTGTGGTCGCATTCTCCCAGGTCTGCCCAATGGTGTTCTTGCTACCACCTTTCCTAATTCAATCATATGCAAATCACGATCATGCACAATTCATATTATAAAACAATAATCAATTCCTCCTAACAATATTTTTTTGTCCTACAAATTTCGTCTTAATTCAAAGACTTTCCCTTTTTCCACGAATAAGTTGTAAAATAAATGCGACAGGATTTTAATTTCGTTCAAAGTGATTTTTCGAAATTGTTTTTCCTAAATATTTCTTTCAGTAAGTATTTTGGCCTTGTTATATCTTGTTCTATTAATTATTTATTTCAGGTCTTTAAATTTTTCATTCCAACTTTAAGTTTATCAGTTTATCAGCTGTAATTTCGAAAATATTTCAAAATAATGCTAGTGGAAGTGATACGTAACTAAAGTATCGACATTAATGGGTGCGCTTATAAGTTAACTTCATACTAACTTTTGATTGGGTTAGAGCGTTTAAATCCTCTTTAAACTCAACGAAAAATATTTTTTTTTATTCTGATTGGTTGGGCGCATAACGATTAGACTTTATTTTGAATTCTCATTGGAGTGAGGGGCACTTAAAATTTATAAAGGAGTTCGAGCGCCTTAATTGTGGCGACTCCATGGCGTCGAAATTATTTTGAAAAAATGCGTTAGCGCTTGAGCGCTAGCAGCGCGTAGTTGGGTTTTCTAAACCAAATTTGAAATTGAGCTAAACCAATTACCATACGAGGGAAAAACCTACGCAGTTTCGATATAGGAATTTTTATTACCCAATCTCTATTTTAAAATGTTCGGAATAAATTTGTTATCTCGCTTATATTAATAATGTTTTTCCATAATTAGTCGTGTTTAATTTATTTGGTAGGTCTTTCGAATTCTTTTAAAAAATGTGCTCATGCCTGAGTACTAATGATGCGTAGTGGCAAGATTTTTAACCTTAATTTTTAAAATTGGGCGGGAACAATGTGCAACTATTTGTCGTTATAATTAATATTCTAATAGTTATTTACTATAATCCTAAGGACTTTAACAAGACCGCAATTTAAATGTTACTAGGGTTTATTTGGTTTTCCCTAAAAGCCTTGAATCTACTAACATGCATGAGCAAATTTCACAAACTCTTTTTCGAATGGAATTAAAGACCCTTATACTTCTTTAAAAAAAGATATCCTAATAAGCGGGATTTTCTGCAAAACATACACATACAATTCACTGTTTAAAACAAAGAAGCACTTATAAATATTCAAATTAATCTTTTTTCCAGACCTTATGTTATTAGATGATTTCTCCCTTGACGCTCATGAGTGTTGCTGAATTAAACAATTCTCAGAAGCAGGACTGACTTAGTTTTGGGTGTGTATGACTGCAAATTGCCGATAAATATTTTATCTGCTTATAAACGTTGAGATTTTCAGGTATCTTGGTTGATGTTGTTCTCGTAGTCCGTATTACGGTATTGATACTTGTTTCTTCAATGATGATTTTGGAATAATTTCTTATGAAATTGTAGTATATGGTATTGGAGCTTATTTTTTCAATGATGATTTCGGAGAAATTTCTGATGAGACTTTAGGTTAATTAAATTTTCTCAGTTTATGATGTTGGATGTTTAAAATATTTTTGTTGGACGGTTCAGCCGTTGGTATTTGATCTTTAGTTGCGACGATTTTAGTCTGTTTGTATTCGATACTCGTTTGATGATAAACTTAAGTCGAGGTTTTAACGATAAACACACTTTTTTGCTTAAATGTTAAACTTACTAGATATTTTAGCAATTTTTTATAATTTTTTAACCGAAATATAATTTTAATTTGAATCCGAAAGGTCCATCAAAATAAAATATTCGATTAATTTTCAAGAGAATCTTAAAGGGGTTATTCCTGAATGGTTCTTAAACCAAAATTTAACAAATTCCACTTGATACACTTTAACAAAAATAAATTTGTTTTTGAAACTAGCAATTCAAGGAGTTAGCTAGCTTCTTACTTCTTTGGGCCTTATTCTTTCAAAGACATAATGCAAAGAGGGCAAAAAAAAGCGTTTCCGGATAATACTACAGAATAAATTCTTACTGTAAGTTTCTGTTCTTGTTTTTGTAATGGTACTTCTTTTTCTTCCTTTTTTGTTATGTAGTTTTCGTCCTTCTTTGGTAGTGGTGTTTTCCATTTTTTCGGTAGAAGCGTTTCTCATCCTTTTTGGTAGTAGCGTTTTTCGTCCTCTGGTTCTTCCTTGAAGAATTTAGATTTAATGTCCTTGTCTTTGGTTTATAGGTTTTTCGTTGTCCAGGATCTTCTTAGTTCAGCCAAGGATTCACCCAAATGTTATTCTTATTCCTTTTTCTTTTTTTAGGTAGCTTGAGGCAGATATAATCTAATTTTTATCTCAATTTTACTTGTCAGCTTCATAGCCAGAACTGTAGCACAATTCTATGCCAATTAAATGCAATACTTTTTTGAACTTCAAAAGTTGCATGCACTTTTATCTTGGCTACCAATCACTATGTCCGATTTTGTGACTTGATTTCAACCAAGTTTTTGATATAGGAAAATTCCTTTGCCAAGCTCAACATAGAATAATTTCTTGAGCTTGAAATATATATTTTGTATGTGTATGATGGTTAGGGATCTAACCAGAATATAGAAATATCTGAAAAGTAATATAAAAGTTTGTATCTACCATAGAATTGTCTGAACTTACCAATTTATTTCTGAAACATCAACTGGAATACCATTCGAATTCAACATCTGGGAATATTCTGGAAGACTGCAGTTCGAATCCGTGGATGACTGGAAATATTAAATGGAAAGTGTTAAGTACAATTTTTAAAACATCAGATATTCTAAGAACTGCACGAACACCTAAGTGGTGTGTAGAGCAGCACCTCTTAAAGTATTAGTTATCTGCAAATAAATGGTTGATGAAGTGTGTGACTCGGGAGTTGAATTATTTTCCGTTTTTTTTTGGTCAAACCAATCGTTCAAATATTTCACTTGTTTCTAGCCAACTGATAACTGGGGATAGACGTTTTCTGTAGCACAAAATTTTTTGTAAGAGTTGATAGCACAATTTGTTTTCTTTTTAACTTTTAGCGTGATAATCCAGTGAATTGTTCGTACCGTTCGTTTCTCTCTTGAGTAAAGAATTCAGTAATGTTCGGCCGTTTTATTCGGGATTTTTGGTGTGGGATTTAATATTTAGTTCTAATTTTTCATTTGTTATTGCAGGTCACAAGATGTATTTTTCGTGTGCAAAAATGGTTTTCAGCACCCCTGGCGGATTTCTCGGTAAGTGCATTTTGCAATTAATCCAATATAATTATATACTGTTCTTTATGCAAATTTATGATGACAGTTTTAGGTTTTACATTTCTTTTTCTCGCAACTTTGCGGCTCGAAAAGCGAACTTTGAGCATCAGCAGATGCTGTTTTCGGCTGTTTTTTCGTTTTTTTTCGGGCTGACCATATACGGTCAGTGACCTTCGCTGTTGCTGGGCCAGATGACATTGATGTAGTGACAATATGACTCTACAGATTTAAAAAAGCCAGTTCAAAGAAAGGTAAGCACAAACTTATGTATTTTTAAGATGACAAACTTTTATATTCTGTAGACAAATTGAATTGTGGTTGACTGGCTCAACCTTACACAATATGTTCGTTTCTGGCAAAGTAGAGATTAGGTACCAATTGAGGTGATCGAAGGTGATTGCCTCGTGTTATAGATATTTAACAATGGGGAAGGGATTAGAATTCTCACCTGAAAGATGCTCACTTGGGTGGTGAAGGAGATGAGGATTCAATCGATGGGTGAACGGCGGACGTCTTGTCCCTGGTTTTCTGAGTATACGGCGGTTAGGTATGCTGAGACTACAATTAAGTCTTCGGTAGTGATGGGATTCGTGGAGAGAATCAGAATGTCGTCCCCAAATATAATGAGTCCTACTGTAGGAAGCTGTACTAAATCTAAGTTGGAACGCGCGACTGGAAGTTCCTCAGACGATGGGAAAAGAATGGTAAAGAATGTTTGAATTGATCCTTGGATTTGTGGATTTTGATTTATTTTTATTGATGCTACTAAACAAAACTTAGAACAACATGGCATGAGTTTCAAGTGTAGATCTTTGTCGTAAGGGTATATACTTATCTCATGCGAAAATATGAAATTTTGAACGACAAAATCTCTGGTGGGTGTAAATCCCCTTTTTCACTTACATAAAAATCTAAAATATCACAGGTTCAATCAAGAGGGGAGCAAGCTTTGCTCTCAAAAGGGTGGCATCAGGCAAGTTTAAAAAGGAACATTGTGCATATTATCAATAAAAACGAAAGGGCCAACGATCGTTTCTCCCTCAGAAAATGATGTGATTCTTGTATAATGTCTCCCTCACCTCTCAAGCTTGGGAAATCGTTGGATACGGGTGGATTATCTTGTCGTGAATTGTATCTTAAATTTAGAGAGAATTCTCTCTGAGTTAGGTGTCACAGGGATATTTTTTGAGAATACGAAAGGAGAATGGTCTGATCAAATTATTCTTTTATACTCTTTGGAGAAAATGAACTTTGAATTTGGGAGAAAGATGAGTTATCGATTACGATCGAGGGAAGAACGATGGATGGAGAACAATGTTACAATTCAAAAGGTATCAACTCAGTATGGGAACGATAATCATTTGAAATATTGATGATCGATAAGTTGAGGTGGACCTCTCCTCTTTTGAAATAATTTCGCTCCCTTTTTCTATTCGAAAACCTTAAAAGAGATAACTTAAGATAATCTCACATCTCCATCTGCTTCTGACGACTTTTTCTTCTTTATTCCGTTTTTATCAGCTCTCTTAAGAGGCAACGATGTTTTCGTTGTCCTCAGAATTAATTTAAACGCCAGCAAGACTGGCAAATTTCTGCTTAAGCTCCAGGATGCAGACAGTCTAGTCGCATCTTGAATAGCCTGGAAGCTTGGGAGGGCCAGGTAACCCACTT
>JAQGAO010003378.1:0-17136 GCA_034697705.1 Ommatoiulus sabulosus | reverse complement strand
TCGTCTCTCAGATTTGCCTGGTAGGCCTAGCATAGAAACTATGAACAGCCTGGGCAAAGCCGGGCCTTCCAGCTAGTACAATATATTTTACAGTTTTTAAATTTTTGATATAAAATTTAAAATTTTGACCGCAAATTCTATTTTGTATATGCACACTGAAAACAATTTCATTTGAAATTACTGTCTCAAGAAATTAATATAACATTTTTGTCTCACTTCAACGAAATATTTTTAAAAGAATTTATTTGAAAAAAAATTACCATTGCAGATAAAATACATTAAATTTTCTACAAAAATACTTTTAAAAGCATCTTAAGATGCGTTGTCCATTAGGGCTATTCGAGTGTCCGAGATGACCCAAAATGCACCTTAGCAACAGCCATCGACGACACGATTATCAGTCCTAAAACGTATAATTTAAGCCATGTTTTTTTTTTATTTTAAATGCTCGATCAACATGTAGGTCGTTCGATGCAAATCGTACTAAATTAATATTATTAGGTTTGTAGAGCCGTTAGATGTTTTTGAGGCTTAAGATGCTAAACTAATTAAGTTCATAGACCTTATATCAGTATAACTTTTTTTTTAAAATTTTCGTTAAAATCTTAAAACGATAATGGACGAAGGTGAAAGGTCGAGCGTGTTTGTGTGGCCTGGCAAAATCGAAATGTTAATGTTAATAATAATAATAATGGCTTTTGAAAAATATGAATTTTATTACCGTTTCGGGTATTGACTTTATAGCGGACAAATACAATCCAAATCTCTCTTCGATCGATCGTTCATTCAACATAGAAATGCATTTGTAAAAAAAAAACTAGATCAACAAGTGCCCACGCCCTGTTTGAAAATTTATGAAAAAAAAAAACAGCTGACGAAATACATTGATCGAGCGCGTTTTGTCAATATATTGCTTCCTAGATTTTTCTGAAAAGTCAACGAAACAAAATGGCGGTGTTTTGATGAGCGTTATAACGTGTTATTCTTATTTATACGATATGTTTTCTTATCGTAATTCACGCTAATGATATATGGTCGTTGTCATGGCAACTCCCTTTTAGGTCCGATCCGGGATTTGAATCTAAATTTGTAACGATGACGTCATTCGTCGAACTTTCGTCGGTTGTTTTTGTTGTTGTCAAGATCGATTCTCTCCGGTTGACGTGATTTGGGAAATCGGATCTCGCCCATAAAACGATAATAATTTCGTATAAAAGAGCCAAGAAATCACCGTGCACGGGGGAAGTGATCGAAACTGATGCTAAAAATTGGAAAAGTTGACTCGAAAACTACTCGAGATGGAGTCGAGAGTAAGCGAGGACTAACTCGGTCTTTTTTTTAGATCACTTAAAATAGGTAGCGTTTGCAGCTTATCCTTGAAAAGCATTTTAATAAGTACTGTTTATACGTGCTGTATGTTAATTAGGCCTACGTGTAATATACAATGTATGAATGTAACATCAAAATACACGTAATATGGTATATGTAAGACATGTTTTTACAAGTCGCGTGCATATATTTTAGATGTAGGAAACGTACGGTTTTTTACATGTAGCGTATATATTAATTACATATATATCCCAAGTATTTTACGTGTAAAGACCATGTTTGCTACATTAAAAAAACATGTCGAATATCAATATGCTACGTGTAAACATATGATCAAAATACACGTAATATGGTATGTAAAACATGTATTTACATGTCGCGTGCATATATTTTAGATGTAGCAAACGTGTTTTTTACATGTAGCGTATATTAATTACATATATATCCCAAGTATTTTACGTGTAAAGACCATGTTTGCTACATTAAAAGAACATGATGAATATCAATATGCTATGTGTAAACATATGATATGTTTATAACGTATTTATTAGATAACGTAGAGAAAAGAAATGCTTAGTGCGCACGCGCCGCCAGACTGAACTTTATCTACATTTACATTTACGTTTTTCATGTATACATGTACGTCAAGCTACGACATTTCCTGAGTAGGCCCTATGGCTAATGTAAGTGTAGTAGTAAACAACGACATTGAAGAATATCCAAATATTAGCCAAGCGAAAATTGCATTTATCTCTCTATTAGCGATTGATCGAGAGTGACCTTGGCGTTATTAAACAATCATACGACGATTAATTAGCGAAAACCAATAATTATATTGACGTAATTTACGATAATTGAATAATAAGGTCCGGGTGTGTTTTCGATCGTTTTGTAAGAAAAATTTCCAGGGAAAAAATAAAATAAACTGCAGTTTTTATCTCCATTTCTGAACATTTGAAAGTACAAAATGGCGTATTCCAAATGTTTTGAAAATGCAGCTTTGGATGTGTAAAAACAAGATTTGAAGAGATGAAAATCTCATATTCATTCCTTACCGAGAGAATGAGTTGATTTTTTAGCGGTTCTGGTCCGTTTTCTGGAGACTGTGGTTCCCATCCCGATTTAGTTGTTGGTATTTATTTCTTGGCTTTCTAAAGTCATAGTTAAACTTAAAGCGGAACGTAAAAAAAAAATCAAACATTTCTTTTTCGTTTTAACGTGAATATATATACTTTAAAATATATGACACAAAGACTTTTCAAAATGTGCAAATTTACTATACGCAACATTTGAATAGTCAATAACTTCATCGTGACTTATACGCAGTGTGTTTGTTTGTAGTTTTCTCAATAAGCTTCAGTTTGATTTTCTTGGTGGCATTTGCAAAAAGTGAACAAAATATAATTTTTTTTAAAAAATAACGTCAGAAGCAAAGCTAATTAATCTTTTTTTCTATTTTATTTTATTTTTTTTTTAAAAAAAACTCTAAATGAACTAAAATTTCATGAGGATTGAACAAGGAGAACCATAAGTGCAATTTTCCACAAAATTTCAGCAAAAAGTTTCAGACGGTGGGAACACACCGAGGAAACTTAAATTGAAACTTGGTTTGTGAAACTGAAATGCAAGTTTTTCGGCTTTCCAGCTTCGGAAATGAAGTTTTATTTCCTCGTTATTTTAATACCTTTATATTTTATTAGTTTTTTAATGGAATTTACTCTTCAATTGGTATCCAAGTGACCCAGGTTCGCATCCCGGCTCGGCTGTTATCTATTTTGTTTTTCATGGTTTTCAATTTACGTCGTGTTCAGGCAAAATACCGGGAAAGTTCCTCCAATTCCTGAATTTCTGTCTTATCCTATTACTTATGTTTATTTCATTTAGAAATTAATCGAACGATGTAGCTAGCTGAAATAGTTGTTTCATCGTTTATTTGGGTGGCGCTAGTATCGCCATTGTCCGCCGTATGTCGCTAGCATCGCCGCTAGCCTCGTGCCCAAATTCCATTTTCGATTTCGTTCGATAGTTAAAATTCTGTGGTTATGGAGTTCGCACATCTAGCGGAATAAGGTGAGTGATTTTTGGTACATTTTTCAACTATTTTGACGTCGTTTCTTCAACTATATAAATATCTCGAGTCGCAATCGCTCGATTTCGTGCCATTTCTCATCGACGAGTGCCGAAAAGCGTCGATTTTCTCGCCTAGAAAATCGCACGCCGCTCGCGCATTAACCAATTAAAAATGGCCGCTCAAGGTCTTGAGAAGTTGAAAATTTGTGCAGCAGAAGCTAAGAAAATATTAGGTCATCGAATGTAGCTCTCTCTCTCTCGGCAACGCTTGTTTTTCTGCGACGAAATTTGACGCGTTGATGACACGATAAAAGTACGCGTTTTCGTTCGAGACCACTGTTTGCTGTGTTCTAACGTGCGGAAATAGCTGTTCCACGATAGGTATGGAAGACGTCGATCTACTATATATTGGATCTAGATGAACGTGTTTCGACTGCGTAAGTCTTATACCGTTTTATTATTGCTGAGATTAAATCGGCTTAATGCTTTTCAAAATATGTCGAGAAAATTGGCATAGGAAGTAAAGTCGAAATAATAGCCTATATTTTACATAATCTCGAAAACTTTCGCAGCCGAAAATCAACTTTTAAGGCTTTGTTTTGCAATTTTTCAACTATTATATAAGAATTGCAGTAAAAATACGGTACGAATATGATATTTAATTCTGCCATTAAGTGTAATTTTTGGTAAATATGTCGTATTCTTTCAACTAAACGAACTGTCGAGTGAAATTTAAAATTCGCGAAAGAGTGAAATTCTATACTACGCAATATGGAATCACTAAAATACACGTATATTATCGATAAATATACTGTACACTGTATATTATATTTGTCTGATATGCTTTGGTCTATTTGTTTTTGGTAAGTAAAGATATATTCCTTCAACTGTGAACTGTTGAGTAAAATTTTCAAGTTTCAAAGTTTACCATCACAGAATTTGAATCAAAAATCTAAGAACTATAAAAGCGCTTTCATAATATTTCGCGTCGTACATTTATATGCGATCTATATGCTCTATGAAATACCTAAAAATCAAGAGTGCTATAGAGGGAAAGCTGTTTGCAGTTAGTTTTCATAAAGTCGAAACCAGATATTGTTCTCATGCACCCTGCACGATATCTGCTAAAACTGAGTTCAGAAAGTACTCAAGGTACTGCATGTTACTCCGTTCAAAAATGACACAATGTGAACGTCGAGCGAAATAAGCTCTATGACCAGTAAAAAAACGTCAAATCTGAATTCAATTTTGGCTTAATTCCAGTATTGTAACTTTTTTTTTGCCATGCATTACAATTCAGCACACTTGCTTCATCTCAAAATGAAAAATGTTGAGTTGTGTTACTTCTGAAGCGGAGGTACAATACACGTATACATGGCTAATTGAATAAGAATTTATCATTTTGTTCAAATAACCTTTGGTAGAGCCGTACTACAAATTGAAAACTAAATCTTGAATTTAGAGAGTCTACCAGTCTATTGTGAATTTTTCGAGTTATAAAATGAAATATTTTCGTTTTTTTCCCTATACATAACGAAAGTATAAAACTAGGAATTATGTGAATTTTATATTAGCAATTTTTCCAAATGTTAATTAAAAATTAGAAAAAATGGCTGAAATTTATAAAAGCGCCATCTAGGGATCAAGTTTTTAATTCATTTGAAAATGCATCTAAATATTGACGTTGTGGGGAATTTTAAAAATATGACTTGACAATTTCTAGTTATTTTAACCTTCGTTCACTGTTTAAAAGCAATTTTTGGACAATATTTCAATTTATGTCCAAAGTTTTTTCGACCTAATGAACAGCTGATAAAAGATTCGTTCATCGTTAACGTAATTTCGATACGTAGAACCTGTATTACTTTTCTTCCCGATTTTTGAACCGGAAAGGAAAACCAAGATCTCGCGAGTTTCCTTTTTTGATCTTTGTTTAATTTTGTTCGCATTTTTTTTCCCACACTGCGAATCGCGCCCGTCGCCCTCCCAGAAATGGACTTTGGCCAATTTGGGCGAAATCTAGGCAAACGACTTTTGGATTAAGATCTTAAAAACTGTTTTTGCCAGAAGAGAAAGAGGAATAACGACACCAAAAGGCGAAACGGCACCTCGTTGCCCTAATTTCACTCCAGAATTGCGGGTGTTTTGGACGCCATGTACCCTTAGGTACGTCCACTCGGCAAATTAGGAATGGTCAATCTGCGGTTAGGGTCATGATAAAGTCGATGGTATCTTTAATTGGCATCGAAGATCTTAAGGTACTATTTCCTGTTGCTTCGTCGTTTTCTGGCCATCACTAAAATGGCCAGTCTGTGGTCGGTGTCAGTGTAGCCAGGAAGGTATCACCAACTGACATAAGGGATCGTGCAGTAGTATTCGTATTATTTTTTTTGTTTCGGTGTGTTTTTGTATACGTTTTTACTTCACTGACCATAGCCTGACAGTTACTAAAACTGTCAGTCTGTGACCAGTGTCACGGTAGACACGAGGCATGCCATCTCCAATGGACAACAAGGATCATAATCGATATTTTCCCATATTTTTTAATAGGAAGTACGTTATCCTCAGCCTGATAACTTATGGTGGTCAGCCTATGGTCAGTGTCAAGGCAAACACGATGTTATCTCCAACTGGCCGCAATAATTCCGAATTCATTTTTTTTCCCATATCTTTTGTTTTGTAAGATGAACGTCATTTGGCAACTTAGTAATGGTCAGTTAGCAACTTAGCAATGGCCAGTATGTGGTAGGTGTCAAAGCAAACACGAGGTTGTCTTCACTGAGTCTTTAATGGTCATCTGGGATTCCAGAATCCGCGCTAGAATTTCCTCTTTTTCTCTTATTTATGAATTTCATTCGAGTAAGATTCAACAACTTAGTAATAGTCAGTGTCAAGGCGAATACGAAGGTACTGTTATCTGCAGTGGTCAGCAGGGATCCCAGAATTCGGGTATTTCCTGTTTTTCCTTTATTTATGAACATTGTGTACGTCATTCGGCAATTTGGTCTAGTCAGCATGGGTTCAATGTCAAGGGCAAACCAGAAGGTTTGGTGAAGTACTATTTTTCGCGTGATTTTTGACACACAGTGTACGTCATGATTTTTACCATAAATTTCACATTATTTTTATAGCGAAAACTAATTAGTGATGGAGCTTGAAATCTTTACTGCTTAATTAGCCGGTGTTTCGCCGTGCCTTGACACTGAAATTGTTAATTAACAATAATGTAGAAAACTAGTTGCGAAGTTAAGTTTGAGAGGTTGTCGTGCCAGTTTCGCTTTAATTTAACCCTCAGAGATTGAAAAATAATTGCTCGAAAATATATTGCATTGAATATATAGAAGTGACACAACTCGAAAGTCTTCAGTTTAAGACTGTATTCGATCGAACGAAATGTTATCTATATTCAGTAAAAACGACATCGCATCTTCTTAGCTTACCATAATTTTTGCTCAATGGCACTAAAACTAGCTTTATCAACGAAATTGAGTTGTTTCACTCGTGAATTTGGGGATGCAATATAATGTTTAGATTTAACATTATATGGAAAATATATTACTTTCAATAGGCTACCGATTAACCGGAGTCGAATTATCCAGAGTGGTGTTAAGTTGTTAAGGGAACAAATGCGATTTTTGCGAAATATTTATCAAAAATTGACAATTTTTACCGAAGTTCGCTTTTCTACGAAAAATTGATAGTTTTTTTGTTGTTTTTTGTTGTAAAAATCAAGATCACGTTTAATTTTCTGAAATCGACAGTTTTTCTAAAAATGTAAGCCTTTAGTTTTTTTTTTTCCAAAAATGTATACTATGATTTTCTTAAAAATTTTTACATTATTTTTTTCGCCGAAAATCTACAGGTTTTTACACGGTAGTTCCTCGTTTAGTAATATTATAAGCACATGAATAAATAATCGTTGTCATTATCATTGATTATGCGATTGAAAGCACTTAATCCAGATTTGGTTTGATCTGGTCTTATCCGGAAATGTTGAAACTATGTTTTGACTGCTCGTACATTTTATCAAAAGCTGATAAATTGTTCGTAAAAGGTGATTTTTTTCAGCCTTAAGGGGAAAGATTTTTTTGAAATATGAGGTTCGGATATCGCTGGATTTGTTAAACATTTTTATGAGCAGGAAAGACAAGTTGAAACTTAATTTCATCATCAGTCTTTTAAACTCTTCTCAGATAGGACTTCTCAGACATGAAAAATACCACAAAAAAACTTTTTTATGTAAGATTTTGGCTTTTGTCCAGTATCATTGAACCAGTTTGAAACTGGATAAAGGTGCTGCCACTATTGGTTAAAAATGTGGTATGATGTACGCATAGATCAAAATTTTATCAAAAAATCACAGGTAGTTAAACTTTTGAAAAAATTTGTGTCAGTGTTTCTGTTTTGAAGATTTTGAGATGGAGTTACAGTTGTTGAGATTATTGAAAATTAAGAATTTGATTTTGCAAAATAATCTAAATAAATAAATACAGTAATTTGTCAAATTTTTGTTTAATTGAAGAATCTACATGTATTTCTTTCAATTGGCTTATTTTTCTTCATTTGTTTGAATTTGTTAAACTTTTCTCCGATTTTCCAATTTGTTTTTAATTCTTTGTCTTAAATTTGCAAAGTATTTCTTTTATCTGCCAAATACTTTGTTAATTTAAAAAAATGCTTTGTTATGCAAAAAAAATTTGATTTAAAAATACATTGTGTAACATTTGTAAAACATTTCTTTGAATTTTCAAAGTTTCTTCATTTTGAAATGTTTGAATTTTATAATATTGAAATATTGCATCTCATTGCTAATACAGTATTTATGTTGAAATTTTTCAATCTTTGATCTTTCGACACTTCTTCCATGACTATTTTCGTTGCGCAGAAAAACAAATGACAATGAAGCAAATTATTTCAATTTTTGCGCTGTCCGTTAACTTGTCTTTTTCAATGTCCTTGGTGGCATTCTGTTATTCGCAACATCATTTTTCGTTTGATTTGGCACACGGATACTTAATCACCCTCAAATTGAGCTAATTATCGACTAATGTCAACATTGCTTGTGTTGCGATGCCATGACGAGCTGTCTAAGAACTTAATTGGATACTTACTACCTATCTTATTAGCAAGTTTTTGTTCAGAAGTTCAGATACTGCATGTCGCAAATTGACTTCTTCATTACATGGTGTTGTTACTAAATATTTCTATCAATGTTCAAAATTCCCAATTTTCGCTTTTTCATTCTCAATTTTCCTATTTTCTGGGGAAAATTTCCCATTTTCGAGGGGATTTTTTTCTATTTTCCAGCTAATTTTCCCATTTTCTGGCCAAAATTTTTAATTATTTAACCCCGATATCCCATTTTCTAGCTAATTCTGATTTATCAAAATGCAGGTTTCTATCTAAAATTCCCTATTTTCCAGCTAAAATTTCCCTCGTTCTGATATTATTAATTTGCTAAATGTCCTCAGCAGACGTCCTTTGATAGCTCGAGCACCCCGCAGTCTTCGAATAAAAAGGTGTCTACAGAAATGGTTATTTTAGTAGTTGATAAACACCGTGTTGTTGGGGGCAAAGTTGTTTTTTTGTTAAGGACATCTAGGAAATGTCGTGATTTGTGGCTGGCTGACGTGTCTTTGATAAAATCACCGGCGCACGAATCGGTGAATATCAGCTATTGATAACATGTACGTGTAGTTTGTGTTTTTTAGTTCGAGTGGGTGCTTCATCAGGCCTTGAACCGATTTTGACGAATCGCTTCCTGTGAAAACTCAAGCAACGGAATCAGGAAGCGTTTCGATAACCTCGCAGTCAAGAGTTTGCTTTAATGTAACGTTGTTGGTGTCGTGGTTTCACCAGTTTCTGCAGTATGCCATCCAAGAAATCATGAACTTATGCTGCAGAGATTGACCAACACAGGCGTAACACGAGGTACCTTTTTAGTTGATATGGTTCAACAGTCTTGAAATACAGTATTTGAATTGTCATGGCTTTAACATTGTTGATGATGTCCTGGTTTTTGCGAGTTTCTGCTATATGCCAACCAAGAAATCGTGAATTTACTGCCGTAAAGAGGAATCATCGAAGGTGTGACATTGGTAATGATTATAGCTTAGTTTTGCTGATTTTTACAACAGGAAGTTCATGTACCGTTATTAGTTTTTAGAAAAAGAGAATGTTGGAAATCTCGAGTTGTCATGGCTTTAACCCTGTTTGGTAATCTCTCAGCTTTGTCAGTTTATGCAATAAGGCCATGAACTCGCTAACATAGAATTATTGGTGTAATTCATTTCGATACATGTACAGCAGGACTACCAACGTGCCGTAAAGATGTGTCATGGCTGTGACATTGTCAGTGGTATGCTGTATTGGTTTTTGCAAATTTTTACAATATTTCACCCGAGTTACTGTGTATTCGGCTGCTACCTTGGTGTTTTATTACATGTATGTATGACTCACGGAAATTCACTCATAACATTGTGCCATCGTCATTAATTTGGGTTTCTACTGAATTTTGACCGTTGAACAAACAAGTTTTCTGGAACGCACAACTGTTCAATGCACGAAAATTCGAGTTGTCAAACTATGAACGTGCACATTGCGATAACGTTTTCTGACATGTGTTGTGTACTTATGTTGGAAGTCGACAGTTTTCAGTTTTCTGGAACGCTTTACGTTCGTAAGTTGAGGGTCGACTGCATCGAAAATAGCAGAAAAATGCAACAATTTTTGACGTCAGAATGATGCCATTGCTCTCTCTCTCTCTCTTTTTCGACTATTGATGTCCGGATTTGGCCTTGCTTTTATTCGCAACATTTTCTCATTAAAAACAACGACAGTTTTATCTTTTTCGACGCTACGACCAAGTTATTTCTCAGTTATTGTTTTTTCTATTCTGGTGTATCGATCCAATTTGAACGAAAGTTGACATTATAACGATATGCGTTTCACGTTTTTGTTTTTATGACCATGATCATAAAATCAGCCTGGGAAATATGGTACGATGTATGTTACACCTACTCGTTAAAAATGCGCGATTTTCAGAGACGTGGGTTGCTTTTGCTCCCCCCTCGTTATCAATGAGGAGAAAATAATTGTGACATATTTATGTTTACTCGCCCCTGTTGCTGCTGCTGCTGATGGATGATGCGTAGCTGACACACTTAGTCCTGGCGAATTGATCAAAGTCCAGGCCAGTGTCCGTTTCGAAAATAGTGCAGCTTCGAGCAGTTTTCTGGGATTTTTTTGAGTTTTGGTGATTGCCATGAGCTGGGATTCCTCTGTGCTGTGGTAGTTTCTGTGATGAAAAGTCTTTGGGAATCGTTGACTGCGGTGAGATTTTTGGTAGTTTCTGTGATGAGAAGAGTCTTTGGGATTCGTTGACTGTGGTAAGGAGTTTCTGGGATTCATTGAATGTGGTAAAATTTTCCGGAATTGACCGTGATAGGAATTCCTCTGGTATTCATTGATCTGATAGATTGATTTTGGGACTCATTGATTGTGATAGGTATTCTCTGGGATTGACTGGCGTTGAAGCCGTCTCTGGGACTCATTAACTATGATAAGAACAGTCTGGGATCCATTGACTGCGGTAAGAAAAAGTCTCTGGGATTCATTGGGTGTGGTAAGAAGATTCAATGAGATTCATTGACTAAAATAAAAACGTACTTTGGGATTAATTGACTGATAACGAGATTCAATGAAATTCATCGATGTGCTAAAGAGAGCCTTTTGGATTATTTGACAGTGAAAAGCCGACACTGAGCACACTTCGAAACGTGACCAGACTTTCCGACGTAATCAGTTTTGTTCAATTTTAGAGGATTCAATGGGATTCAAGATGTCTCTGGGATTCCTTGGTGGATTAACTATAGGAACCTTCAAACGTTATCAGTTTTATTAGTTTTCTGGGATTTAATGACTCATTTAAAGAAGAGTAAGGGTCTTGAAATATGGTAAGAGCCCTATCTGAGATATATTGACCATCGGAAGAAGTCTCTGCATGGGATTCCTCGATGGACTGAACAAACGTTCAAACGTTGTCGGTATTGTTCAATTTTACTGGGATTCAATAACTCTGCAAGGGAGTCCCTCTGATTCATATTGATATTGGAAGTTCTCGAGGGGTTCTTCACCCATTCGTCCAGCGTACGAATGTCTCCTACAACAACGGATTCTAAAAAAGATGTCACGAAGATGTTGGCCAATGTCCAGATGCGAAGGCACGAGGTTGCCAAGCAACCCAATTTTCTGGTAGTCAGAACTGGTTCTTTGTGACAAAAGTGACATCTATTGTTTTGTACTCCTGCTGAGCCCCAATTGCGTGGATATAAACAGGATGTTGGTTAATTTCACGAAGAATAATCGGGCGAGGTTCTTGGCAGACCTCTTTAATGGCGTTTAACAGAGGTTTTACCAGAGTTTGAACTGCGTTTTTGCGGAAGCTCACAGTTGCTGAAGTTATTGTTAATACTGTACTTAATTGCAGTTTTTTTGAAGCATCACTGCTGTTTTCCAGCGAGTTTACCAATGCCCCACTGCAGTTTTGATAATACCCAACTTAACTGAGAGGTATCATCCCCGAATCTGCATAATTCTCGTCAAAATCAACTACATGTTGACATGACCGGTCTGCACCAGTTGAATTTCTTCACTCGGTGTTTTTTATTTATTATTATTTGAAATCTTGAGATTGCTACGTCAGTCGCGATTGGGGCCAACATAGGATTCGTTCACTTTTTCTTCTATGTTTGTTTTTTTCTTCACTATTTTCGTTACTTTTTTGGAGTTGTTTAACGTACGTTTTTGGGACTTCCCAGGAAGTGTTTTTTTTCATCAGTCGTTGCTAATTTTTCCTTTTTTTTGGGATTCTTGACTCGTACCACGATGACGCTGGTGATTCGCGCCTTGCTGACGAATATAGTTTCAAAAAACAAAACATTAATTGTCTTCCAACAATGAACTGCTGATCTAGTAAATTGGTAATTTCTCTCCCCCGCTTTGAGTGACGAAAGAAAGCTTGTTTGTGTATTTTGGGAGTATCAAAACAATGCTACTGAGCACGCATGCAGTTACTTTGAATTTTCTGTTAATTTATGTACTTTTTTAAGATGCTCGGTTTTTAAAGAATCTTGTTTTTTATTAAAAAAAAGGATTTGTAGGATTTTTGGCTTTTTATCAGATATTGAAACTTTTCAATTTTTTGATTTTCATTAAAAAGTTTTTCTTGGTTTTTATTAAAAAGTTTGTTTCTTGGTTTTTATTAAAAACAAATTCTTACAAAAATTCTACGATTCTTGGTTTTTATTAAAAAGTTTCTTTGAGTATTGAGTTTTGATAAGGTTTTTTTTTTTTTTTTACTAATTGAACTTGGCGTTTGACTTGGGATGTTCAACAGACATCAAACATTTTATTAATCTCGGCAGAAATTGATAAAATTGCTCCCGCAAAAATATAGAAAAACTTGATTGAAATCTAGTCACTTTATTGGTCCAACCACGTCAAATCACAGTGCTTGAAACTATTGGCAAGGTCATCTCCCGTCCACGCCCATCACATCGATCGCCTTGCTTTACGGAATTAATAAAAAGTTGTTTTGTATCACTCGAGTGTAGTAGTTGCCGTCTTGCAGGATGCAAGACGTATTGCTCGCTCTCTTTGTTCGGGCTTTTGAGTATTGGATATTATTCTAGGACTTTACTGTAAGCCGCACTTGCCAGTCTCGGATGTAAAGAAGCGACAAAAAGAGGAAAGCCAGGGCATGTGCCTGGAAATAATTACGTTTAATCGAGGTAAATATCCAGTGTGATATAGTATACAGTTCTGAGGATTCTTTGGATTACTGCTCTTGTAATTATGGAGGATTCACAGATTTCTCCAGGAATTCTGAAAACTCTTTGGATCACCGACCGTTTCTGAGCATTCTTACGGATTATTAATTATATCGATCGAGGTATGATCCAGTGATTTTTCCAGGAATTCTGAAGATTCTTCGAATCTGCCTCTTTTGAGGATTCCTTGTATTAGCATCCAGAAGTGTTGCTTGTTTTAACATCTTCACCAAAAATTCAGCAGATTCTTTGGATGATTGATTGTTTTTGAGGATTCTTTGGATCGCTACTCACTTTTGAGAACTCTTTGGATCACTGCTCGGTTTGGAGGATTGGTATTATATTGATCCAGGGTTTATCCAGTGATTTCTCAAGGAATTCTGAAGATTCCTCGAGTCCCTCCCCCATTTTGGGGCTTCTTTGAATTACTTTCCGCTAATTCTTGAGGTAAACTCTGAGAAGTGCTGTTGGTTTCAACGATTTCTACAGGAATTCTAAGAATACCCAGAGATAAATATCTAGTGATATTGCAAGGATTCTTTGGAATCTATCATGACAAAATTCACCAATTCATCTAGGAATTCAGAGGATTTTAGGGATCATTGCTCATTTCTACAGCTCAAATGGCAATTGTCAAGGTAAACGTCCAGAAGTGTATTCAGTTTTTAGATTTCTCAAGGTATTCTTTGTAATACGAGGCGGAGTGTTTCAAGAGTAGTTGATGAGGTAACGTGATAAATATCTTTATTTCTCCAGAGATACTGAAGATTCTTAAAAGCCGGCCATACATGGGGAAAGTTATATCTGGAAACTTGGCAATTTTAGTCGTGTCCGAGAAGTCGAGCGCATATTTCTGAGCATTGTACCATGGCTTTTAAAAATGAACATTTCAAACTGAAAGTAATTAGACTTCAGTTATGTTTTTATAATTGGCAAATTAAAACATTTCATTTTTCTCGTAATTCACATTCTGGAAAACAGAACTTTTTGAACATGCCGTATTTCCAGATATAACTTTCCTCGTGTATGACCGGCTTTAGATTACTACCAATATTTATGGCTCTTGTACGAGGTGTTCCAAGTTTTTCTGATTTTTTCCGAGAATTCACAGAATTAGTTGATTATTATCCGTTTTTATGACTGGCAATTTTTGATGTTAATACTGATACTCCAAAAGTGCAAAACTTCTGCTTCACCGATTTCTCCAAGAATTCTGATTATTCTTTGGGTCATTGTTCGTTTTTGCTGCTTCAGTAATTCACGAGGCAAACATCCAAAAGTGCTTAATTTACCCTTTTTATCCTGGAATATACGGAATTCTTCGGATCAATCCCGGAGACTTTCACAGATTTTTGAAGAAATTCTGAGGAGTCCTTGGATTACTGCTCGGTTTTGAGGCTAAGTAATTATAGAGATAAATGCCCAGAATTGCAAAACTTTTAATTTTACAAAATTCTTCAGGTATTCAGATAAGTCTTTGGCTCATTGTTTCTTTTTTGTGGCTCTGCTAAATGTCAGAGTAAACTTCTGATTTGCAAGGATTCCTTGGATTACTAGGCCTACTCGCTTTTTCTGAACATGTCGAGGTAAATATTCAGAAGTGCAAAAGCTCTGCTTTCGAAGATTTCTCCAGGAATGCGGAGAAATCTTTGGATCATTGCTAAGGTGGCTTAGAGGTTAGCATTCTCGTCTTGTATTCGGTAGACCCAGGTTCGATTCCCGGGTCAGCTATCCTCGATTGTGGTTTTTTATGGTTTCCCACAATTCGTCCAGGCGAATGCCGAGATAGTTCCTATATTAAATCGTCCATGACCGTCTTCCCATCCCATCCTCCTCGTTTAATTCCCAAATACGGGACATATATGTATTACTAAATTGTGATATCGGGGTCCATCATGACCAGACTGCTTACTTAGTCTGCCTTAATTTGTATAATGATCCCCCCTGCCAAATGGTATATTATGTAGGCCTACTGACTGCAGGGTAAAGAATTGAATAAGGTGAACTTCAGGAAGGGAAAAAATTTTGGTTTCACCGAATTCTCAAGGATTTCTGAGGATTCCTTGGATAATTCATAATCATCATCCACAATGAGCACAGCGCCCTTTCTGGTTTTTATGGCTCCATGGCCATTGTTGAGGCGAATGTCTAGAAATGCAGAACTTATGTTTTTACAAATTTCTTAAGTAATTCTGACGATTCATTCACACGGTAATTGTGTGATAAACTGTATTTGCTCCAACTTTTTCTTCTTACAGTGTGGTGCAGCTTTTCAGAGGCTGTTGGCCTCGATCGTCACGTAACAGATGTCGTAGTCTCACGAGTCTGTGCCAGATTTCGATGCTGGGTTAGTCCATGTTCTGAGTCCACTTAGTTTCGAGCTAAAGATCACCCATAGTAAGGAGATAGTAAACTTCCTTTAACGCTCTCGTATTTCCTAGCTTTTGTTTTTGTGACCCATTTAAGACTCATTTCTGCGCTGGACAAGTTTAATAATCTCGCTAATGGATCTTGGCTAATTAAATTTCTCTCCTCGTCCTCTCGCAGCAACACGAGACCTATAAGGAGCTTAACAAGTTTCTGATAGAGGACAATGTTGCTGAGACGACCTCGAAATTGAGCACATTTTGGGACCAAAAAAAATTCAGGACAGGCAAACTACGACTTTTACGAACAGTTCGCATTTACGTACTTTCCCATTGATGAAAACTGCTGATCTGTACAAAATTAGCTGCATTTACGCACGTCTCCTTTTATGGTTCATTCTCAGTTTATGGACAAAGATATTTGCACGAATTACTTAAATTTCCCTTTGTCACGCCTCCTCAGCTTATCTGCAATTACTTTTTATCCACGTTTGCATATATTCATGTTTATAGCATTTCCTTAGCTTATCAACAAAGAGATCTGCATTTACATACGTATGAACCTTACTAGAACGAGGATCACACGAAGCTCTCGTCTTAATTTGCCAGTTATTTAGGTTAAATGAAAAATTTACCATCTGTTTGGGTCTTTTGGTGCTGTTTTTAAAGGTTTCAATTTAAAGATGCGATGAAAAACCTCAACTGGACGAAATTCAACGCTGTTTTATTTAATTTTTGGTTGTATATTGCTCGGCAGAATGCCACAGTGCGCAGCATTTTGTATTTTATTGGATTACGAGTAGCAAACTTTGGCGAAATGGGTAAAAAAAAAGCAAGAAGTACTTTGTACTTTTTACTTAAGTATAGGGAAACACGATAAATTTAGCAATAAAGTACTCGTGTTGTCTCGTCATAGACAAGAAATTCGAGAAAAACGCCAGCCAAAAACCCAATATTGTGTTCAATATTCCAACATAAATTTAAATAATTACATGAATATTATAAACGGAACCTGGAACGCATTCAGAATTTATCCATTGGTTCCTTCAGGGAAAAAACCATTCAGGATAATGAACATTCGAGTTATGGGCAAGTTTTCTGTAACGTGTTATGTTCGTATTTTGGAGGTCTAATGTACGAGTAACTGACCATTGCAAGAATTTCATTGACCTCGAATGCCGAAAGTCTTCATGGTCGATGAAGGGAATCGTTATTTTTTTTAGCCAAAAAATGCGAATTTTTGTTATCTAGGTAATCAGGTATGTGGCCTATATCGTCATTTTTATCAAGTTGCTCGATACCTTAAAATTTACTCAAAATGATGAATGCTACTCGGATTGCTGAAAAAAAAAGTATGAAAGTTGATGCAAAATGCTGAAATTCGCCTTACATTCAATAGAAAGATATATCAAAGATATATTGAAATATATATTTTTTACGAAATATTGAAATTATGCTCATCTCAAGTTAATTCAAGTTCAATTTAACAATGATGTCTAAGTCGATCGCAACTGACGTAGGAGCTTTCTCCTGAAAATGGG